>VDFB02308011.1:0-46446 GCA_007258455.2 Sequoia sempervirens | reverse complement strand
CTGACATCATAAGAGATGAGGCAAGATCGTGTCCTGAACAAATTTGGCCCAATGGATACCCCTCAGTCTTTTTGACTCTTAGAAAAGAGGTTCAACCCAAAAAGACTCCTGCCTTGAATAGATACAAAAAATTTATACTTCCATAAAAAAAAAAAAAATCTAAATAATCATACAATTTGAAAGGAAAACTCCTCTCCTTGCATGCCACCCCAAACTCCTACTTAAACCACCACCTCCCACAACGTTAGTTCCGCTGTTAATTATATGGTATCTGCCATTCAAAACATAATAAAATATCTTCCTATCAAAAAAGCAATAGGTTGCAAACAAAACGTTGTTAATGCCAAAAATGTATAATTTCATGTTATGTACACTTATTGGTGACGTGGGAGCAATTCCATGTAAATCCCTTGAAGTTATCTCTTTCTGGTTGTTGTAAGACTTCAGTCGTGGCTGGTAAGAGTTCCATAACAGTTATATTAAATTAGTTGTTATTAGTCTTCATCTATTTTTGGATTAATCATTTTTTTCTATATTAAATTAATATTTTTTTTTAAATTTTTTTTCTTGATACACTTTTAAATCAATGAGGTGACATAACTAATATTAGGACAGAGGTCATGTCAATAATAACACATCTAACAATTGAATGTACAAATCTTAGGTGGCCTTACATTTTTGATCACTAACAAAAGTTTTCTTGTGTTTGGAGGTCTGTATGAGGTCAAATAATACTAATAGAGATACCCTTTAATTGCAAGCTTTCATGAAATCTATAGTCATGCAATCAAGCCATTATAAGTAAGACAAAACTTACCTAATTCTATGTATTTGCAAAGTGTATAGCAATGAAATGTTTGCATTTTTAATCCTCAATAAACACTTAGCGAATATCCCCTATGCCAAAATTGAGATAAATATTTTAACACTTATTTTCTTAACAACAAGTACCATCAGAAATGATTTGGATACTTACTTGAAGTTGAGAAATCTCGAGCATGAAAATTAATTGGCTTTGATGATTGGAGGTTGTTTCAAACTGGCTAATAAATTCCCAACCATAGTGATACAACAAAAGTGGGAGTGGAAACTTCACAAGGTCCTAAACAATATTCATTGTAGAATTGCATCAACTAGAAATATGTTATCACTTTTTAAAAAAAATAACTTGCAAAAACATTATTTACCCAATCATTGGGTGTGAATTTCTACGACTGTGAAATTAGGTAGCTTCTATTAATAGTAGGAGACAATATAATGTTCAATTGATGGCATTAAATGACCCTTTTGTAACCTTAGAACATAATAATTTAAGTATAAAACACAATATGATACTTAAAATTATAGAATATCAATTACTACCTTAATCTTCATCAAAAGAATAAGAGATTTTGACACTTACCTATGAGGCCTCATTATGCACTTGATACTTCGAAAGGGACATCTTGAACACTCTTCCATGGACATTGATTCATCATCCCAACCTAAATAAACTTATTTGTTGATTCCTTGAGCTGTAGGGGACTTATTTGATATGATTGGGAGAGGCCCAATGGATGGAACACCAGTATTAGGCCCCAATGCATACATTTGAGAAGGTATTATAGGTGGAGCAAAATCCTTGAAGTTTCCTGCAAATGGAATATTTTAATGCAATGCCCCCCCTCTGTGCCCAGATGGTTGAGCAACTTTTAATGAGAACCACCCATCATAGAGAGATTGTTGTAGTTGGTCTACTCGATGTGGAAGCATCCCATCTTCCATGTATCCATGTAGCTATATCATTTCCTTGTTGTTTATTTTTCTCACTCCCATAAATGCCAAAAAATGAATAGAAACTTCCCTCCACATGTATTCCAAATGACCAAAAGTATAGACAAGACCGTGAGTTGTGTCCCATGCAAAATTGAAAGTATTCACAAGGCACGTAGACTCTCCCACTGCTATTTAATGTCCTACTACCTCTCATTTTAATTAAATTAATTTAGCACTTCATTTAAAAAAAAAACTATGTACATAAACCTTGAATTAAATTTCATGGGATTCACTACTTTGTCACAACTACGAATTAAGCTACTCATTACTATACTCATTTGTATCATGAAATGTATGAAACCTATGTTACTACCTGTCCATTATCACAATGTAGGTAAAATAATCTATAAGTAACAAGTAAATCTACTAGAAACTATATGAACTCTATGTCATGATGTGCATTCTTACCACATAAGTTAGAAAATCCATACATACATTATGGGGAGTTGATCAGGTGGCCTTACAAGATAGGAGGTGAGTAATAACAAAGGTGGTCAATTTAGAGTGAAGGTAAGATAATTGTAAGTCCATTGGTATACCCATTGTAAGAGAATTAGATAGTGGTATTCCCACAAGATGTAAGGGGGTGGGGATACTATTACCAACCCTTGCTACAAAATATTTTTAAAAATATGGTTTGATATCTGAATATAGACGAAAATACTAAATACAGTTTATATTAATATGGAATTCTTCTATTATATTTATCAATATGCATATATATGCCATTCAATTCGATAAACACCATACATTTGTATTATGCTTTATAACCCCAACACATATAACACAATTTTTTTTTATAAAAAAATTGTGTAGGTTCAAAGGCAAAGGTAACCATGGCAAAAGTATTTTAAAGTAGATAAGTATTGTGAATTTGGTAGGGTATGTTAGATGCAATTGATTATTTTATGTATGTTCATGATTATAGTGGAAATTGTGGCCATAGTATCATTAGGCATAGTCAATCACCAAAAATCAAAATAGTCTAAGTATTAGATGTATCATAGAGGTGGGCCTCACATCCTCCCCCTCTAGGAATGAACTTCCTCCTAGAAGTTTTCAAAGTGGTGGGGGAGGAGTGTCACCCCCACCAATTACATTCTCAAACACTTCATCCTTACACTTATCTGTCTCAAATCTACATGGACATTATATAGCTTCATGCCCCAGTTTACTGCATATGAAATAGGAACCTTAAATTTTCCCTGAACTAGCTGCACCTCATTATCTTGAGATGACATGTATCTATAAACCTCAAGGAGTCCCTTCAAAACTTGTTGTGATCACAACAGATCCATGCCTTGTCCATGGGGTCTATGATCCATGTGGATATCTAGAGCTCAATCTAGCTTAGAGTGACCCTTGGGTGTGCCTTGTTGACACTTTCCTTCCCAACCTTGCCTTTATTGCTGATTTGGTAGCCTTTGTGACCTTGGATGGGACCTATGGAACTCTTGGTGATTCTTGTTAAGTGGCTTTCGAGTCCTCATTGTGACATATATTTTCTTTTGAAAGCTCCTAGGATAACCCATATGAGTAAGGTCTCTTATCCTTGTGTTCAAGTTTCTAATGGATTGATTTGCCATAAACCTTTCATTTTGAGGATGATTCCCTGTTGTAATAACTCCACATGTATCGTTCCCCAAACTAAGCACCTATGAGGGTCTATTGTCCCAAATCATGAGGTTCATCTATACTCCTCTTATGAGTACCATTTCTAGGAGAAAACAAGAACCCTTGCCACCTCCTTGATGCTCAACACTATTTTCTCCTATAGGAGGTTGAGGTTGTTCGTCATGAGGAGCCTCTAATTTTGGAGGTAACCTATCCTAAAGCACCTTGATCATCTCTTGTAGTGCATGAAGAATTTGAGAGTTTTGACCTAATGGTGTCGTTGATGTGCATCCTCTAAAGTATGATGCCTAAGTTGAGATGGAGGAGGTTGAGTGCCTCTAGCAGCCCGACCATATCAGTGTGTTCCCCTAGTCATCCTTATAGGAAAAGAGAGTTTTCTATTCAATCCACTAGCCTCATGATCCACTGTATCAAAATTCAAACATTTTTGCTTTCATTAGTTACCAACCTCCCACTACATAATTTACGATCACATTCATACATAACAATGCATATCAAAAATGAAAGTCATGTCTTGGAATGTGAGGGGGTTAAATAGCTCTCACAAGTAGCTGGCGTTGAAAAATTATGAGATGGAACATAAGATTGATTTTTTGCTACTACAGGAAATCAAAATGAAGAAAACAAACTTTGAACTTATAGCTAAGTATATTTGGCCGAGTGCCCTTTTCTCTTGCAATGATGCTGAAGGGGCGTCAAGTGGGCTGTCTGTGATGTGGAATCCTAATAGGATCTCTAGCTTTGAAATTTTCCAATGCCAGAACACTGTGGGTGTTAAGTTTTCTCACCCTGGTGGCTCCTAGTTGATCATTAATGTCTACACCCCCAACCTAAGGAATGCTAGGAATGCCCTTTGGCATGATCTTACTGATTGGATAACCCATAACAGGGGGACACATTGGCTGGTGGCTGGTGGCTGGTGGCTAGTGACTTCAACTCTCCTTTGTATCCTTCGGAGAAGTGTGGGGGGCTAACAGACTACTCTAATAGCATGTTTTATTTGGTGAATTTATTGAGTAACACTAGTCTGGTTGACATTGACCTTTCGGGTCAGTCCTTCACTTGGACCAACAGGTGCTTGGAGGATGGTTTGATCTAGGTCAGGCTGGATAGATTTCTCTGCTCTCACAACTAGATGGACTTGCTCAATGCAAACTTGCTCGCCTTGTCTCATACTGTCTCTGAGCATAACCCTCTGTTGTTGGTCATGAATGAACTCTCTACCATGGGACCCTTTCCCTTCCGATTTGAAATCATATGGAATACCCATCTGGATTTCAGGAATAAAGTTGCTGAATGGTGGAATATTCTTGTACATGGCTCTCCCATGTTTAAGATTTTTAACAAGCTCAAAAATATCAAAAATATGGTTAAGGGATGGAACAAGAGAGTGTTCGAGGATGTTTTCTAGAAAAAAAAATCCTTAGTGCATAAGATGTGGGTGACACAAAAAAAGATGGAAGAGGGGGATGTTAGTTTGCTGACCTGTAACCAAGAAAGAGATGATCGCTTGGAATGGGAAAAAATTTTAAAGGAAGAAATATTCTGGAAACAAAATTCTAGAGTTCAATGGCTATAGGAGGGTGACAAGAATACCTCTTTCTTCCATGTCTTAGCCCTAAAGCATAAGAAAAGGAATCAGATAACAAAACTTCAAAATGAGCAGAGCGTGGTGGTCAACTCGCCCACCCAGATTGGGCTTCTGGCATCTGAATATTTCCAAAGAGCTTTGCTGGCTCCAAATGAGGCTCCCAATCCTACTTTGAACAATCTACTACTAGACCCCCTCTCTACCACTCTAACCCAGGAAGATAATAATAGTATTCTTAGTGATGTCACTCCCTAGGAAGTCCAAATGACTGTTTTTGGTATGGGTGCCTACAAGGCGTCGGGTCCTAATGGGTTCCCCCCAGCCTTCTTTCATATTTTTTGGGAGATTGTTGAGGTGGACCTTGTTTTGGCGGCCAAGGATTTCTTCAAATTTGGTAAGATCCTCAAACAGTTGAACCACACTTTCATTGCCCTGGTTCCCAAAGTTGTTGAACCATAGTCTATGACAAAATTTCACCCCATCAACCTATGCAATACCATTTATAAGTTCTTCTATAAAATCTTAGTGAATCATCTCAAGCCCCTACTAGAAAAAATGATAAGCCCTACCCAAAAAGGCTTTGTTCTGGGTCGACATATTTTGGATGCTGCCATAACCACTCATGAAATTTTACATTCCATGGAAAGATGCAATAATGCCAACATGGCCTTGAAGCTCGACATCTCAAAATCATATGACAAAGTTTTATGGGACTTTATTCCCAAAGTCTTATCTAAATTTGGCTTTGATCAAAGGGTGATTAACCTCCTGATGAAATGTATTACCACTATCAAGTACTTTGTCTTGGTTAATGGGGTCCCATTTGGCTTCTTCAATGTTGGGAGGGGCATTAGAAAAGGTGACCCTCTCTCCCCCTATTTGTTTATCATGGTTGCATATGTGTTGAGTAGGAACATAACCAAACTGCTATCAGAGGGCTCCATAAAGGGGGTCAAACTTGCTACTTCATTGGAACTTATTGTTATTCAACAATTTGTGGATGACACCATTCTATTTGGGAAGGCATTTGTGATCGAAGCTAGGAAATGGAAGAGTTTCCTTAACAATTATGCTACTTGCTCTGGACAATGTATAAACTACAATAAAAGCATGATATATTTCTTTAACAACACTCCTTCCCTTCAGACTTAGGTGACTGTTGTATTGGGTTGCATGAGTAGCTCTCTCCCCTCGATGTATCTAGGGCTACCCCTTATTGTCAAAGAAGTTACTCCCACCTTTTGGAACATGGTTTTATAAAGGATTCAAAGGAAGTTGGTGGGGGTGGACATGTACTATCCTCATCCATGCTGGTAAGCTGCAACTCTTGACTGATGCCCTTCAAGGGATCCCTATCTACTTCCTTTCTATCTTTAAAATTCCAAGATATATAGCAGAGAAGTTTGAAAAAATCCAAAGGAAATTTTTATGGTCTAGGACTGAAGAGAAGAAGTTTTCTTTGGTTAGTTGGGACAAAGTTTTCTTACCTAAATCTTGTGGTGGGCTTGGGATTAGGAATATCCAAAGTACCGATAAAGCTTTACTTGCCAATGTGGGATGGGATCAATTAAGGAACAAAAAGGACTAGTGTAAGATCATGAATGCTAAGTATCTTGGCAACATACCTATGATTAAATTCCTTTCAGATGATCACCCTACCGGTTCGCTGGCATAGAACACCATTTGCGGGTTGAAGAGGATACTCACTTCTAGGATGAAATGGAAACTGGGGAATGCAATTACATAAGATTCTAGGAGGACCCTTGGCTCCTTGATCCCCCCTAGCGCTCTCTGGATTTAGGAACCTCATGAGACCTACACAACTATTCTTTGGTATGTATGTGAGCGACTACTTTCATGGCCAACTGGGTGCTAGGAAATGGAAAGAAATTGATCTATGCTGCCCCTATCTCTTGATTTGAATTTGTTGGCTAAGTCCTTACAAGACTTTCTCTCCCTGACTAGACTACCTTTATCCAAATTTGAGGATGAGTTCTTTTGGTTCAAAGATTGGGTGGGCAACCTTTCTGTCAGAACAACTTACAATCTGCTGTCGGTGCAGGGTGATCATAGCAGACTTTGGAGACAGTTTGGAATAGACACATAATTCCTAAAATCAATTTCTTCTAGTGGACGACCTGTCATTACAGGATCCTAAGGATAACCTGAGGAAAAGGAGATTTCAGATCCCGAATAGGTGTTTGTTATGTAAAAGAAATGAAGAGTCTGTTGATCATTTATTACTGCATTGTTCGTTTGCTACTGAAGTCTGGGATCTAGCTTTGGAAAGACTGGGGACCCAATGGACTATGTGTAGGGACATCAAATCCTTCATTGAGGGTTGGTATAGGCCCTTCCAACATCCTAACCCTAGAGAGATCTAGAACCAAGTCCCCCCATCATGTACTGGTGCTTGTGGAAAGAGAGGAATAACTAAATTTTTAGGAATATTGAGATGAGTCCTAAGGAGGTTTTTGGCATTGGTCTAAGGCTTATTTCTGAAAATGATTCAATTTACACTAGGAAAATCCCAAACAAAGCACCTACAAAGTGGGAGATCAAGATGGCTAAAGCCTAGAATAGGAAGTTGGAGACCAACTCCTTTGATAACTCTAAGGCCCAGGCTAGACGTGACACAGTTTGGAAACCATTGGATTGGGGATGATACAAAATCAATTTTGATGGGGTGACCAAGGGGAACCCTGACAGGGCTAGCATTGGGGGTATTATTAGAGATTGCAGGGGTAATTTTTTTGTAGGTTTCTCAGGAGGCATTGGATTTCAGACTTCCATGACTACGGAAGAAAGAGCTTTGCTAAAGGGAATCCAATTAGTTGTTACTTTGGGGATAAAGAAACTCCATATAGAAGGGGATTCTATGTCAGTGATTGAATCAATTAAACTTGGAAGGTTACTAGGTTGGAATACCAAAGATATACCATTAGACATAAATCACCTGGTCTCGAAGCTTGATATGAAGATCTTGTCTCACACTTATCACGAGGATAATCAAGTCGTTGAGACTTTGGCTAATCTAGGTTCCTCTTGGAGCATTTCCAAATGTTGGAGGATTCTTGGGAGTTTACCATCGAAGATACAAGGTGTCATCCTTAAGGAATAGGGTACCATTGTCATCCATGATGATAACTAATTATGCTCTTTTTAAGGCCTTCTGGGTTGTCCACATACTTGTACTTTAGGTGATGTGGATGAAGAAGATTGCTGAGGTGTTAAACATGAGGAAGCATTTGAAGGGATGGACGAAGAAGGTGGATACAAAGCTAATTATTAGAGGTGATGGGATGGACCTCGGGTTAACATTTAAGTTTGGTTGGGCCATGCACAACTTTAATGAGCGGTCTTGTCACAACTCAACATATTTTTAAGGATTCAAATTTAATTCTTCGTTTCATTGGGCCTCTCATTTTGATGTGACTTCTTCATGTCATGTGGAATTACTTTTGAATCCCCTCGACATTGCTAAAATATTTCATAAAATCAAGGTTTTATACTTAGGGATTTCCATACTTGGCCCCGCGACCACTTGGCATTGGTACTTGTGCTTAAGCAATTTGAATGGAAAAATCATTTTTCACAACCTGAGCCTTTGGTGTATAAGGATTTTAATTATGGGCCTACAAAGATATCCTCCTTGGAAATGATATCTGGCACATGCAATCTATTGGTTGCCTTAATCACTTGTTATTATCTTGGATAGCATAATAACAGTGTTCTAAGGGTGATTTTTCACATTGACGACCATTTTAATTCCTTCTCTCATAGGGTTGGTGGTATCTTAGAGTGAAGTGTGTTAAAATGGGAGGTGATAGGGTGAGGATTGAGCCAGATAATTGCAAGGAATTCTGAAAGGATCCCCTGGTGTGGCATATTTGCACTGAAGGTGGGTTGGCGCCGTTGATGGAATGCTTAGTGGGACATGATGTGAGGATGTCGGCTCAGTTTGCAAGCTCTTGGAAAGATAGAAGGGTCACGATGGGGGTATCTCTTTCGAGGTTAATGAGGAAGTCATAGCTCAGGTGACTAGGATTTCATGTAGTGGTAAGAAGTACAAAAAATAGACCAAGACCCAGGATAATGAAAGTCTCAACACTTTCTTCAAAGACAACGAAAAATCAGTCAGGTCTTAGTTGGGTTTCAAAAGGGAAGCGCTCCCTCATCCTTGGAACCAAATTTGGCTAGCTATAATGAAATATGCGACTTTAGAAGGTAGGCATATGGTGTTTTACTATTACCATATGCCTCTTTTCAATCATCTTTGTCATAAAATGTTGTTAAGTTTCTCATTCTTTTTGCTAACTGATTTAGAGAATTTTGTTAAGATGTGTTTGGATACTGTTGCCAAAAACCTTGATGAAACACCCCCTACCACTCCATGAGGGCCTCATCCTAAGGCTTTACCACTTCCATTTAGCTCTTTGTCCGCCCAAACGTATATATGTTGTTCGTATCAAGGAGCTTGAACCCCCTGACCAGCACATTGTGAACCCCTCCTCAGTCGAGTCTGTGGGCCTTAAAAGGAAAGCCCTCTAGTGGACACTGAAACTCTGAATTCCCCTAAGCCTAAACTCCCTACCAAAAAAAAAGGTGGAGCAGGGACATCTCAGTCGAAAGTGACTATCGGGCTCTGCAAGCTCAAAATTGCTCCCCATAAGATGGAAAGTAAACCGACTACAAGGAAAAAAGGTAAAAAAGAGGATAAATGTCAGGTGGAGTTGCCGACCATAGATAGTGAAGAGGACAATGTGGGTAAATATTCTAAAGGGGACAACGTCATGGTTGTTATTGCAGATATGAGGATGGAGAATACCCGCATCAGGAGATCCTATAGATTGGCGAAAAACAAAAAGGAGGTGCCTGTGAATGATATTTCGAGCAACGAGGAGCAAACTGATAGCAAAGGAAAGGGTAAGAAAGAAGATACAAAGGAGGAGGAGGAATTTGTGGAGGGACCTAGTCACTTTTCTGACTTCAACAGGATGCTCCGGGATGATTCGACGACCCACTCCTTGGACCTTGGGGCTATGGAGAAAGATAATGCTAAGACTATAGACAAGGAGGATAACTATAGCAAGTTGTTGGAGCACATGGATAAACTCGAAAGGAAAATTTCCAGGTTGACTTGGTTCGCCATTAAAATTATCCATCGTTCTGTTGGTACCCTTTCTGTTGTGCTCAAAGAAGAAGTGGACAAGAAGACTATGGAGGAGGGCCCCAACTAGGTTGGGGAGGATGTTTTAAACCTCATACAAAAATGGGAGGGTATAGCAAATTAGTTTGTTGTATCTTTGTTCTATTTTTTCATTGGGGATTTGTGTGTCAGTTGTTGGTCTATTGTCTCTATGTCCTATTGTTTTGGTGGTTTCTATTTTAATGTCTTGGACTTGATCTTTTTTTTCCCTTTGGGCTCATCGTGTAAAGGGTATTGCACCCTGTAAATGCAGCTTAATATATCAAAAACAATGCATGTATAACATGAATGTACTATCTACACCACAATATTAGAAATGAATTATGTTTATAAGGGTGATTGGTACAAAGTTTAACAACCACCAATATTCCATTCATAAAAAATTACTAAGGGGTTGCTTAAAGTATGACCTAAAGAACCCTCTTCAATATTATCCATACAATCATTCTACTAGTTTTTAATCCTTTATTAGGATACTCACATGATACCCCATTTCTAACAAAGTTTAAGCATTTTAGTCCTAAGTCTACTTGGCTAAACATATAGGAAAACAAAAGCACAATTGACCACTCCATTTGATGATGGGATTTTTTTTCTACATTTAACATACTAAAGATTATACATCCAAATCTATATTTAAGAAAAGTCCAACATGGTCATCTCTATGTCCTTTGATGGGTCTTCCATTTGTTTACCATGTCCCATTACAATTTTTTTCATTGAAAGAAATAAACCTAATTTACATATACATTGTTAGTATGCCACAATCCTAGTTCATTCAACTCTCTTAGTAGTAATTATAAGAATTAATTGAAAATAATTACCACACACACATAAGCATCATGAGGTGAGAATATATAAGTAATGCAAATCCATACATAGTGATAGGTTATGGAATAAGGTAGCATGTATTCACGAAAATTTGTGAAGAGTTCATATATAATAGATTAGTATTTTTTTTGTCCCAAAGGGGTCTAGTCACAACTTGTATTAAAGTGAAATTCTCTCATTTATGCCCCATTATCTAAGGCAACCATATCTTCTTCCTTTGCATAGGAATAAGTTGACTTAGTGGGAGTTTTCCCTCAAGGTGATTGCTTTATCTCATTCTTCTATTTCTTCAGTCACTTTATAGCCATAGCTAGGGTTTTAGTATCAAAAATTTGTAGTTCTTCAACTAGTGGCCTCTTCTTAACTGTGATCATGGGTATTTCTGCAATATTTGTCTTCTTCTCCCATTTCCATTTTTGTCCCACTAAAATATCTCCTAACATCTCTGAAACCAAGAAATGACATTTCTAAATTAGGTGTAAAGTCTTGGCTACAAGGGTTGAGACTTCACACTAGACTTGCAAATCAACTATTTACAGGTTTAAATATCATTCATATTTTGCATACCACTAATCATGATAGAAATACATCTTATATAAGAAAACTGATATCATCTAGACTCTCATGAAAATATTATTACCTATATGTTGAAATAGCGAATACACTAATTACAGTACTAGTTTGAGTAGGTTTAATGGCTAGGAAATATTTATACTTCTAGGGGATCATAAATAAAATAAAAAAATCCTCAATTTCTTATCTCCTAAATGGTGGTCATAAACACCATCAGTCGTGTCCCATGCCAGTGGGATATGGCACTCCAATATAATTACCTATGATTTAATTAGGCAATAAAATTTATTTGAAAGAGGTAGCAATATTATATCAACCTTAATGTTAAATAAAACATGTGTAGGGTAACTTTTCGATTGGTGATCAATCCCAAGGGTTAGTAGAATGATCAAGTTCAAGCCCTTTCATGATGGACTTCCATTAACAATACACCTTCCCTCTTGATTGTTATGACTACCCTAAATTCACATAAAGGTTGTACATAGCAACTAAGTGTTGCAATATTTTCATCATGAAGATCCTTATATGACATGCCCAAATTTCATTAAATGTTTTATATTTTCATCAGCAAGTTTCAAAATTCCTTGCCCTTAATGGCCTTAGTGTGACTACTAGGTATGAACCTATTTCTCAACCAACCCTCAAGTTTTCCTTATTTGATTCCAAATATGTACTCCCCCCAGGAGTGTGATAGGCTCACAATTACTCATATTACTTATGCAAATACTAATAACAACAAATGTTGATAAAACCCTCAAAATAAGGAAATTCAATAAAGCTATGAATAAAAAGTCTAATCAAAATCAACCAATGAAATTTCAAATATGATGTTAATGTTGAAGTGAACAACCAAGATCTTTAATCTACAACACCAAATAACTTCCACAAAAAATAGAGAGAAGCAACAATGGAAGATGTTATTCCACCAAACAAGAATTGCAATATGATACAATAAGATCTATATGCTATTCTATACAATATAATTCCAAGAAAAATATGCTAGAGATGCCTTGCTTATAAAGGAAAGGATGAGAGATAGGATAAGAAAAAATCATAACAAGTGTCTTAATCCTATCACATGAGACAACTAACTCATAACTACCTAGAATAATGTAAAGTATAAATAAGACAACTATGACTTGTCTAGATAAGACAACTAAAACTTCTAGAAGAAAGCTTATATCCTAAGGAAACTTAACATGTGAACTAAGTCCCCTAAGTACATAGTAAAGAATTAACTAGGTACAAGGCTTTATTCACACCAACACCCCCCTTAAGTGCAACTTAGGGGGGAACAAACCAATGCAAATAAGTAAAAGATTGGTCCTGACAACAAGGCCTGATGAGGTACCCATGTACAAAACAAAAAAATATCACAAGCAGAGAAAAGGAGAAAAACCCTGTGGGAGAAAACTCCTCTCCAAAAGAGAGAAATACAAGATGAAGGACTAAGAAGCCTCCAAAACAATGTCCCAAGAAGAATAGGAACATGAAGAACATCACTGAAGTAGGAAGAAGCTGCAAACTACTATCGAAAGATGACTACTATAGTGCTGAAGCTGAAGAACCTCCTTTGAAAATAGGATGATCAGGATCAAGAAGAGAACAATCTGCATGAGTGCCCCCAATGACACTACTTGAACAATGATCAAATAAAAAAATAGGCAAAACATATGTCAATCAAAAATATAGATGGCACATGAATCTGTACGAGTGACCCCAACGACACTACTCAACCAATGTAAGTTGAAAATACAGGTGCTAGTAGTCTGGAACACTAATCAACTAAGGATAAAAGGTTGCCTCCACAAAATAGTAATGCAAGAGTGTCTATATGGTAAATGCTCCATCTCACCAAAATGCATGGGTAACTAGCAGTTGCATCCACCTAGTACATAGGAACAAGTACTAGATACATAGTTCACTTCAAAGTGAAACCAAGGAAGCATTAGCATGAACAATATGATACCCCCATAATGCTAACTTGGGAGAGGTATGACAAGTCCACTTAAACTTTGTGTATCACCACGTAGTGCATGAAGGAGAAGAAACAACATATGAAAGTGCACAAGAAAGTACCTGCAACTGAAAAAAGGTGTGCAAAACAAAGCACACATGCATGAGGTAAGAATCACTTGAATTCGTTGTTGTCTTGGAGGGACACTCACTTGACAAAGGAGCGATGGAAAATAACGAAGGCACTAGAAAACCCCCCATGGCACTTTATAATAAAGTGCAAGTACAAAATATGGCACAACCTTATGTGCAAAATCCCAAAAATACATGTATAATATTGTGGCACTTTATTTTAGTGCATTTACATATAAGAAATTACTTACAAATGATGCTCAAAATTTCCAAAAAGGACAAAATACTGGAAATACATATAAAGCATCCCAAATGAAGCCATCCCATGCAACCAAAAGGATTTCGAGTGCCAAAATATCCAAGTAATTAACTAGAGTGTTAAAACACAAAAAACTGAATTAATTATACTAGGGGCCAAATATGGAAAAATTGCATGACTAAATTTGAAGAGCTTAGAAAGACCTTTCCAACACTACAAGAATTGCAAAAAATGAAGGAACAAAGCAAAATTTATGAGCTCGAGAGTGAAAAATGAACATCTGGCTTCAATAAGCTATAAATTCAACCAAACAACAAAATTTCTAAAAATCACCTATACCACTGGAAAATACACATCGCTAGCTTTCTGACAATATTTTGTTTGCAAAATTTTTCCATTTGGATCAAAAGTTATGCAAAAATGAAAAAAGGCCTAGAAAATGTACTTCGTAGGCTAAATAGGTGCAAAAATACAGCTAACTGGGCGCAAAAAACACAACCCCTGGTTGCGACATGTGACCCTGTCGGTAAAAAGAGCTTAAAAAAAATCATTTACCACCCCACCATTGGTGGTGGGCAGGTGGAGTGGTTGGGGGGTGGTGGCCCAAGGGCTGCGCCACCCCCGGGCACTAAGCCCTTGGCTTCACCATTGACCGCGGGTTACATAAAATGGTCGACGATGATAAAGTTTGGTCGCCAGTCAATATAAAAACAAAGTCGGCTAAAATTTTTATAAACCAAAGTTTATAATGAATAAAACCCTTGGTTGGCCTTACAAATAGATGGTCGGCCACACATATATTAAAGTTTTATTATAAATAAAACCAAAACATATAATAGTGTAGACACATAAAAATGTCCTCATAATCATTTTTATCCATTGCATATTTTAATTGACCATCTGCATAATCATATCTCCATAAAACCATTAAAATATTATAAGCATTTATTCATAACCTAATCCATTTACATAATCATTTAGTCATTTATCCATTATTTATCCATTTGCATATTTCATTATCTCATTTCATAAATATTTATCGTTTCATTAATCATCAACATATTCATAAATCATTTAACCATTTCATAAATCATTATTTCATCCATTTCATTAATCATTAATCTATAATTGCTTAAATACATCCATTACACATGCATAATCATTATACTAGTACATTAAATATTTTGATTCATCATCATATTCATATGCATATCTTTTATAAATCCATTAATTCATCCATTTGCATAAATCATTTCACTTTGACCATTTGCATGATTATCCGTTTGCATTAATCATTAAAATACATTCATATATTTCATTAAATAATTTAAAATTCATAAATCAATTTCCATGAAATTAGCTCAAAATTGCACATTAAACTCATATTTCATTTCCATGGAATTAGCTCAAAATTGCACATTTTGAGCTTCCAAACATGAATCATGGCATAAATCACTCCACTCATTTCTCATTTCTCATTTTCACACTATGCATTCATTTATAAAAACCTCCTCCTCACTTTTTGAGAGACACACATTTTTCGATTTCAAAACTCCAATCTCATTCTGATCACATTTGATTCTACACAGCTTCTTGTGCTTTTGCTGCAAAAATTTGAGAGCAAAGACAAGATATTGTGGAAAGGATAACAATGGAGTTTGATTTCTTTTGAATGCTCATGTTTTAGTTTTCATAGTTTAGTTTTGTTTTACATGTGTGTTCATTTAGAAATGCTCCATTGATGTTATGTTGAAAAGTTGATTTGGATTTATAGTTTCAATTAGTTTTTCAATTTTCAGCATGCACATTATGGTGAACCCGATGTGAACACCTGGATGAATATTTTCACATTTTGCATGCACATTGATCTGCAAAAAAAAAGAAAGGAAAATATGATATGATCTACACTTTGCATCAATTTCTTTGCATTTGATATGATCTACATTTTGCAGAGCATCGATTTCTTCACATCTACAACATATCTATTTCTTCACATCTGAATATGATATACGTTTTGTAGGATCAACAACTCTAGATCTGATATGATATACATTGTCTCATTTTGTAGTTGAAAGGAAAAAATTGATATCAATTTCTTTGCATCAATTTACATTGTGAAAGCATTTCAAAACACAATAAAAACTTTAATTCAAACAAAAAAATCACTAGCATAATTTAAAAATGTATCACTTGCATGATTCAGTTTTCAACAATTTATGAGTTTGTAGCACAAATATTTGATTTGAATATTTGAATAATGAATAACACCACCACAACATTTTACTCTACAATTTCTACCATTGCTTTTATTGCACCCCTCCCAATTCAGCAAAACTTGCCGTGTTCAGATTCACTCAGAGTGCATTCATTCATTATGACATTGCTTAAATCTTATCAGAAATGTGTTTTGGCTTTTGTAGAATTGAGGGTGCTAAATGTATTGCTCTTAAATGATGGTTTGGCTTCATAATCTTGGCACTATTTGACTCCATGATATTCACTGATGTTTGGCTTCAGAATGCTCACTGTTCGGCCTCATACTGTTCAACTTGTTTGACTTGATGATTATTTTCTTTTTAAAGAGTTAATTTTAGATTATGGTGGATTTAATTTTCTAAGTTAAATTTAAATTTAGATCAACTTTGGTAGATTTAATTTCAAATTAGATTAGATTTGATTTAGTTTATTTTAAATTAATGTAGTTTTGGTTAATTTTGCTAGATTAAATTTAGATTTTAGAATATAGATTTTTAATTTTTCTAATTTCATTAGAGTTAGATGTCATAATCTCATTTAGATTTAAATTTTTAAGTTAGATTTAACTTTTAACTTTTAATTTAAATTTTTAGATTTTAATTCAGATTTTAGCTTTTAATTTTAATTTAGCTTTTAGTCTTTAAATCAGATTTAGCTTTTAATTAGATTTAACTTTCTTTTAAATTTAGTTTTTAGCCTTTAATTTAGATATAATTTCTAATTTAGATTTAACTTCTTTTTTTTAATTTAGATTTGATTTCTAATTTAGACTTAATTTAGAATGTAGATTTAATTTTAATTTTTAGATTTTAATTTTAATTTAGATTTACTTTTTTAGATTAACTTTTAATTAAGATTAATTTTTAATTCTTGATTAATTTTTAATTCTAGATTAATTTTTAATTTAGATTAAATTTTAATTTTAGATTAGTTTTCTTTATTTAGATTAACTTAGATTAGTTTTTAAGTTTATATTAGTTTTTAATTTTAGATTAGTCTTTAATTTTAGATTAGTTTTTAATTTCTAATTTAGATTAATGTATTTTTCCTTCATAGTTTAATTATTGTTTTTGTGGCTAATCGTTGATTTTTTCTTTGCAGGTTCACATGT
Source organism: Sequoia sempervirens (assembly GCA_007258455.2). Taxonomy (NCBI): domain Eukaryota; kingdom Viridiplantae; phylum Streptophyta; class Pinopsida; order Cupressales; family Cupressaceae; genus Sequoia; species Sequoia sempervirens. Next base: position 29,078 of record VDFB02308011.1, on the reverse strand, counting down.
TAGAGATTTGCAAAGTGAAAACATAAACACACATTTTTTGAAGACTGAAAATCAAAAACTACTAATGACATTTGGTGCAGGACATTCGTCGAAGACTTGATTTTGAAACCGATTGTCTTTTTAGATTAGATAACATTTCAATTGGTGCTAAAAAAGAACCCTGTCTGTTGTGTTTGGTACGCTTGCACATTTTGTGTTACCCGATCCAGTGTGAGCGTATCCTCTCCCCTTGCGCACTTGTACGATCCTGGGTGACGAGAAATACACATTGGTCTCTTTTTTAGGAGAGGCTTCCCTAGGGATTTCATCACTTTAGGGTTTGACCTTGAGCACATTTTCCAGCGGGCTATATCAAAGGGGGGAGAACGAAAGTTATACCCCAAGGAGTGGCTAGCGTTGTTCAAATCCAAGCCACGAGAGCCTCGGTCTGTCGAGACTTGCTGGTGATGAGAGTGGGAGTGGGCCTCCTAGTTCTTAGGCTACTATAGACGAGCTCTCTGTTCACGGATTCCCTTACTAGACGCCTCTTGTTTTAGAAGCCAAAATACTTATATTTGCTGGAACAGGGGGTCAAACCTTTGAACTCATCCCACATACTCATGGTTCTTAGTAGAGATGAAGATTTTGTCATGGGAGATTCACGAGAATTCAAAGCTTGGTTGACCCGAAGAAGTGAGTGTCGTGGAGGGGAGCCAGCGTGGCCAAGCTTCTAAGTCATTTGATAAGAATAAGTGCGGTAGGAGAAATCCAAGTGGGAACCTAGCAAATATTGTCTTGGCTAGCCATAGGTTGTGCTTGTCTTCAAGTCAAGTCAAAATATTCAGATATTGTGCTTTCGTGTTTGAATTATATTCTTGTCACAAATTTTCAATCACACTCAAAAATCACCACCTATCATAACCTTTGGGTCTCATGCTTCATCCATCATAACAGTCATCCCTAAACCATCAATAACCTTCCAAAAATTTCTCTAATAATCTCTAACCATCCCTAAACACCTCAAAATATTCCCAAAACCATCAACCAAACATGTCTAACTTCTATACTCCATATTCATCCCCAACCTATGAATGAAACCAAAGGATTGAATATTTTGACCATCGTTTGAAAGAGCTTGAAAAGAAACTGGAATCCCAATATTTAAATGAAGTGATGCAATCATCTCATCAAAATCCTTTATCACCACCAAAAAATACATCATCCAGGTTCAATGTTTTTGAATTTTTTCAAAGGTTAAATGAGAAACCCCAATCTAAGTCCTCAAACACAAATAATATTGAGCAATACTACCATGTCATGCATCTTTCTTCATCCCCCATAAGCCAAAATAAACCTCATGAGTCTTTCACCCAAGTTAATGAATCTATCCAACCATCCTCTCCCATCATACCATCTACATCCAATCATTCATGTCAATCTCTTAGTCCAAAGCATGCTAGAACAGACTCCCCTACACATAAAGATCAAAGTATTATTTCCACTCCATCCAATGATAGCAAAAATCTCTAATTCTCTCCAATATTTGACCAAGATCCCATCTCTCAAGAACCTCATGATGATCCCCTTATCTCTTTTTGTTTCATCCAAGATGATCCCCTTCCATCTCAAGAGAAAATTATCCTTCCAAGTCCTCCTTCCACCTCATCTAATGAATCAATACCATCTCATGATTCCATTACATTCCAAGAGCAATGATAGTTCTTCCATCATATCCAATGATGTCCTACCATCTGATGATCAAGATATGCTTTTCATAAAATCTCAGGATTCCTTCCTCATCAAGATCAAGATATATCTCCATTCAAGGATACACTTTCATTCCATGATGATGCTCATCCTTCTCATGATCAAGATATGCCTTTCATACCACTTCATGATGATTCCATACCTAATAAAGAGCAGGATACTCCATCTCCTACACCTCATGATCATTTTCCAAGTCAAGATCCTATCATTTATCTTGATTCCCCTCATGCTCATAATCCTCCACAAGAGCCTATCACACCTATTGAAGCTATCCATGAACCCCACAACTATAAAATGTGTTCCTCTACCTTTATCCACTCTGGTTTACTTCCAACACCTATCCTTTCATCCATATCATATCCTCCCCAAAATGGACTTGCATCTTGTTTCATAATAATACATATCCCATTGGCAAACGAATGTGTCAAAGTATGAACTACAAATTCAAAGGATTAGACATTCATGAACAAGGTATCCTAGAACCCCTTTATATCAAAGAAAATCCATATTATCATGGCCTTGATTATACATCTCACGCTCAAGACATTGGTACCCATTGTAATTCCATATTCCATCAAAATAAACCCAAGTATCCTAGTCCTTAAAACCTTCCATCTATCCTAGGTCCTTATCCTAGTCCATCAAACCTTCCATCTATCCTAGGTTCTTATCCTAGTCCATTAAATCTTCCATCTATCCTTGGTCCTTATTATTCAAACCCTAGTTCATCAACCCTTCCATCCATATTGGGGCCCTACATCCCTCCATCTCCTATTCATCAAGAACAACAAAGGCACACATCCTTGATGCCCTCTCAAAATTCTACCTACATTTACATTAACCCATCCATAATACCTCCATATCATTCATCTCCATCCATCCATCCCATTGCTCTTGGAAGCAATTTGGGTGCCAAATGTCAAAATCTTCCATATCAAAATCCACATATATCATAGGATCAACATGTCTCCTTGAAGAGACATGCAAAAATAAAATAAAATCTGATCCAAAGTCAAAAGAAAAAAATTCAAAGGCCACAAAGGCCCATAAATCAAAAAGAAAAATTTCAAAGGCCACAAAGGCCCATAAAGCAAAAAGAAAAATTTCAAAGGCCACAAAGGCCCACAAATCAAAAATAAAAGTCAAAAGCTATGTGGATTCCTAAAGTCTCATAGAAGCAATAAAATCTAAATTGGCATCCAAACTTGCTAATCCAAAAGCTTCCTCTAATCATTCATCTAAAAACCTGTTACCTTCCAAATCCATTTTTCCTCCATCACTCCATCACCCTTCAAGGTGTGTGCCAATGTTGATCTTTCCATCCTTCCCAAAATCCTATCCATTATCCAACATTCATCCCCCATTATTCTCCTTTAATCCAAATCTTTGCATAAGTCCTTAGCCTCTTCCATCATATCATTAATCTACCAACATTTATGAGTCTAATTCTCATTTCCACGGTTTATTAGAGCACATGTATTCAAGGAATATTAGTCATGGAACTTGATGCTTGAGTCCTCCCTCCATCTTCCTATCATGCATATATTATATTCCATATTCATTTATCCCTATCCATATCCTATCTTCCATATTCCTCTTGCACTCTACACTTGGGGGCAAGTTCCATCCATCCCGTCATTCATATCCATTATCCTCTTTACTTCATCCTTTACCTTTCCACCTTTGATCTTCATGACAAGGTTAAGGATCTTCTTGAACGTCATATATCTTATCCTATACACTTTATCCAAACCTTCCATACCATATCCTCCATCACGTATCTTATCCTATTCATTTTTATCCATATCTTCCATGCCATATCCTTGACCTTATCCATATTCCACCATCCTATCTAAATGCATCCTTTCTTCCCTTCCTTGGTGTTGATGAGGAATAGGGGAAAAATACTTAGGCATTGTGTCCATATCTTATCTAGTTTATCTTGATCATCCCATTCATTATCCTTATCCTTGCATTCTTCCATTCCATATCTCCTAGCTTATCAAAATCAATGTCCCATTTCCTTCCTTTGTTCTTGATGAGACTAGGATAAAAATTACAGATGCATGCTTTGGATTCCCTTTCATGTCCTTATGCATTACCATTTATCCATGATTAAATTACCTCCAACACTAGTCATCATGTCCCTTTGCAACCTTGAATATTATCATGCAAATCGTATTTGAGCCTAGCTGTAAAACATTATCCAATCCTCGTATCTTTTGTCAATCAATCATCAACAATCATCAATCTTATTGTACTTAGAGGAATCAGTGATCCTAAGTACTTATCATCATCATGCCTTATGGAATCAATCATTCCTGGAATCTTAATCAATCAATCATTATCGTCTTTCGACAAGAGATATGTTGCTTGTGTGACATGTTTTTGCAGTGAATCTTTCATTTTGATCTATTGTTTATCCATGGTTGCACTACCTCTAGTGTGGGGCATCTAGTTTCTTCAACCAAGCATATATCACATTTCATTTCATTCCCTCTTGAAAAATCCATAAAAATCATAAAATGTCCTAAAAAAATCCCTAAAAATCATAACACGTCCTAAAAAATTCCATAAAAATCATAAAATGTCCTAAAAAAATCCCTAAAAATCATAAAACGTCCTAAAAAAATCCATAAAAATCATAAAATGTCTTGAAAAAATCCATAAAAATCATAAAATGTCTTGAAAAAAGCCATAAAAATCATAAAATGTCTTGAAAAAATCCAAAAAAATAGATATTCCAAAAATCCAAAAAATCAAATATTCAGAAAATCCAAAAAAAATCAAATATTTCAAAAACCCAAAAAAATCAAATATTCTAAAAAAAACCAAAAAAATCACATAACTTAAAAAAAATTCCAAAACAGTGACACTTTCAGATTGCAACACAACTTTGAACTTCAAAAAAATCAAAACACACTACAATTGAAAATCAAGCAAACATTACAACATACCTATAAATATCCCCTTCAGATCCAACCAACCACATAAACTATACAAAAAATAGATTTACATTAAAGCATGATGCCTGTTTGTTTGTCAATCTTTGATTATTTTATGATTTTTATCTTTGGTGGCATGTCTTTTAGCTTCTCGAGGATGTCTTCAACTAGAGAGGTGAGGATGGGGTATGTTCACTTGTTTGTTGTCTGTGGATTGTTTCTTATTCACATGATGACTCGTCTTAGGACGTGGTTGTCTAAAACCATTGAGGACCTATGAGTCTAGTGTGAATGTGAGAATTCCTTGTTTGATAGTGTCTTCCATGCAATAAGTATTCAGGTCATCTAAGGTCCTTATACCTAGATGCTTATACTTCACTGCTAAATAAAAATGCAAATAGTATTCAGGTCATCTAGATGTTCATGTTATCTAGATGCTTATACTAATACGCGACATAATAAGCTCTATGATGATAAAGCACTCTGTAAAGCACAAGAAGCTTCATCACCTCCAAGTCTTCATTTCTCTTTTCATCCATCATTTCTTCTATCATCCATTTCCTTCATCATTTCATTTTCTTCATGCTCCTTATTTCAAAGAATGATTAATCGGTTTATCTAATTGATACTTGTCTTTTAATCCAAATCAATCAATCTACTCCTTGATCACTCAATCATTGTTTTGCGCTAGCATTAATCTCAATCAACTTAATCAACTTATCAACCCAACTTTACTGATCATTTACATCAATTGTTTAGTTACGACCATCAAATGTGCATTTTTATCAAATGTACATCACTGCTTAATCACTCGTGCAATATCAGTTATCAAACTTTATCCTCGTGATCTATCGAGAGATTAATCTTATCCCAACTTTTTCGATTAATCTCTTGAGGGGGCATATCATCCTTTTCATCATCCTTACCAGTTAATCAATCTTTTTCCTTTGAAACAACGTGATGGGTTGCATTGTCTCAAAGAGGGGCAAAATGTAGACGCATAAAAATGTCCTCATAATCATTTTTATCCATTGCATATTTTAATTGACCATCTGCATAATCATATCTCCATAAAACTATTAAAATATTATAGACATTTATAAGCATTTATTCATAACCATAATCCATTCACATAATCATTTAGACATTTATCCATTATTTATCCATTTGCGCCATATTTCATTATCTCATTTCATAAATATTTATCATTTCATTAATCATCAACATATTCATAAATCATTTAACCATTCCATAAATCATTAATTCATCCATTTCATTAATCATTAATCTATAATAGCTTAAATACATCCATTATACATGCATAATCATTATACTCGTACATTAAATATTTCCATTCATCACCATATTCATATCTTTTATAAATCCATTAATTCATCCATTTGCATAAATCATTTCACTTTGACCATTTGCATGATTATCCATTTGCATTAATCATTAAAATGCATTCACATATTTCATTAAATAATTTAAAATTCATAAATCAACTTCCATGAAATTAGCTCAAAATTGCACATTAAACTCATAAATCATTTCCATGGAATTAGCTCAAAATTGCACATTTTGAGCTTCCAAACATGAATCATGGCATAATTCACTCCACTCATTTCTCATTTCTCATTTTCACATTATGCATTCATCTATAAAAACCTCCTTGTTGGCAACCGGGATTGCACCCTTAGTCAAGCTAGGCTTGACTATCCTGTTGCAACATTGAAATGCTCCCTGATTTGTGGGTCAATCAATTGGTGGGAGTGAATCTCCAGAGTGGGTTGGTTGCCTCTAGCTAATCACCTAAATTATGAACTTGTTAGGGGAAAAGGGGAGAAGGAAAATTGAAAATGAACCTATAGCTAATGATGATCAACTAGATATTAAAGGATTATGACATAACTTAACTCACAACAATCTCTCTTGAAAAACACTAGCTCTCACAAATCACCTTAAGACATCTAGTTCAACGGTATTTTGCATAAAGATTCATAGACCATTGAATACAATATGCAACTTGAACTAACTGCACTTCTTGCCTACAACCCAGAGTAACAAGACAAAAGAAGGATTCTCAACTTTTGAATCACAAACAATCATTCAAATCATTACTGTAAGAACATGACAAGACAAAGTGAAAGGAAAACTCTACTGCTTTTATTGAAATTGAAGGAGCAAGGCATCAAAATCTGATTCAACAAGTTTACAAAACTCTCAACAATGCATATGAGAGCAAGAAACTGAAATATGAACCCTGAGAAATTCAAAATTTCTCCAACTTATAGGCATCAAGTGACCCCATAGTGAAAAACTAGAAAAAATCAGGCCCAAAAAGAAACTCATTCTGCATTTTAGAGCTCCTCCAAAAAGATTGAAAATTAGCCTCCTAAACAACTCCAAAAAGCACCAAAAAGATGGAAACTTTTCATCCTCCAAGGGTTGATCCAAAAAGGCCTCAAAATCAGGTAAGAATAGCTGGAAACTGAAAATGGCAACTTCATTTTGTCATCTCTCTTCCAAATCCGCCCAGGACTTAACTCTAAAATAGAAAGTTTTGTTGTGAACTCAAGTGCATCACTTAACTGCATTTAGATAACATTTAATTAAGCAGTTTATAGAAACACTTGCTTAATTCAAAATAGAAAGCCTCCTCTCATCTAATTTTTCCATCTATCTTCAAACATTTTGACTTTTGCAAATTAAATTTTGCAGAAAATCAAACATCATATGGTGCTCTCATATACATTTGATTTTTATACAAAAAATCATAAAAAGGATATGCTCCATCACATATTGAAATTCAACTTAGGAAAAAAAAAAGGCCTAAAGTCACTACTTTGATCTTCCAAGGCTGATTGAATGAAAATGTTTCTAACACATTGCAAAGGGGGAACCCTAATGAGGGGATCAAGGTGCATGATTTTTCTTTTTATTTTCTATAAAAATCAAGGAAAAATAAAAGCCAAAGGCTAAGGGTTTCGGCCTAGGCAACACAAAGTATTAGCAAGGCATTTGAAAATTAAAATAAATGTGATTAAAATCACATCGGCCAAGGCATAGGGAAAAAACCCTAACACAAAACCAACCCAAAGCACATTTTGGTTCTCATTTCGCATCAGTCAAGTTAGAGAAAGGTAGGGCTCTGTTGTGCGCTACCATGGAAGATTAGGGTTCAAGCCTTTGACACCACCATTTGAGCTCCCTCCTTCGATTTCTTTGATGTATTCCTCCTCTAAACTCAGTGGTAAGTTGTTTGACTGTATTTTTGTGCTTTCTTTAACTCCATTTGATGAGAAAAAATAGCCTTTAGGCCACAACTATCATTGTATATTGATGCATTTTTCTCTCTTTTGTGTCGACTCCCTTGCTATCCTTTATGGCTGCCAATGGAGACTTTGTTGGGTGTTTTTAAAGATTAGGCCGTGGGCATTATTGAGGTCATCCACATAAATATTGAAGGTAAGCTTCTATTCCTCCATTTCACAAGCATTTCCCTCTTAAATAAAGCTTATTCAAGCTTTCTCTTACCAAAAAAATGAAGCTCTGTGTGTCTTTTGAGCTCGGTCATTACACAAGCCGCGACCACCACTATGTATTATCTTTGATTTTTTTTTGAATGAAAGCTCATGGGCTCGACCCATACTATGCAAATGAAAACACCTTTTAAATGAAGACATTTATGGATACATGCTTTTCATTTCATGGGTTTCCAAAACCCTTCATGTCCGTAGGCCTGTAGCTCTTTATTCCACCATTTTGAAGACATTTCTTTGTTATTAGGGCTCAAACCCTCGTCGTTTCTCCTTGTTTTTGCATTTTGAGCACCAAACCTAAGTAGGTATTGTGATTTATGTAGAGAAATTTCCTCACTAGGCCGCGGGTATGATAACATAACTGGGTGCCTTAGCATTGGTTTCCACTTCGAAACCCTAGCTTGTTTGACATTGGCTTACTATAGCATAAGCTCATTATTTTTGAAAAAACAAAAGAACTCCAATGTATGTGTTCACCATTGTCATTTCATATGTTCACTTCCAGAATGCAATGACTTCTTTTAAACATGCTTACTCTTAGAATGTGTACTTTCTTTTCTCATAAATCATTCTTAGTTGAACAATTCACCTTCTTGCACTGTTTTCCTGAAATGCACCAACACAATGAACTCAAACACTTTTCAAAGCTTTTCTCATTCACTGTTTAGCATGATTCAACTGCTATGTTGTTGCACACACTTGTTCATTCTCAAATACACTGTATATTGATGCACTTCATTCTGCAAATTTCTTTCACTTATGATGTTGTCCTAAGCTACATTTAGAGCAAACATTTGATATTCTAAAGACACTCCTTTAGCTTCAATCCTATTACAACACGAGTCAATGTAATGTAACATATTTGATTTTATGCTTTACTCACTTCAGTGATGTTTTCAGTGATTCATTTGCAGCCACTTGTCATAATTCTCATGCACTTGGATGTTTTAGAAAACACACACATTCCCACTTTTCCCACTTTTACATTTCATGAGAACACATAATTATGCAATAAAATCTCCCTTCATATTTGTGGCATCAAAACACTGAAACAACTTAAACTTTTTTCAAATTACCTTCATGTATGATGTTGTTCCACATTTCATTTAGCTCCAACATTTAATGCCCTGCATCTACAGTCAACCATGCCTCTTTTCATTCATTCCCTACTTTCAGTACTCACTTGTAGCCATTGATAACTCTATTTTCTTGATGGAAAAGGCCTCCTTCTGGCACTCTTCATGCATTTTTATCTCCTAACAACAACATGATGATGTGAAAGCTATCATTGCATAGAGGATTTTGAAATATAAGACTACTTGATGTTGATGATTAGAAGCTTCTTCATTTCCTTCAGTTACCATTGCTTGATTTGTAACAAGGAATTATGTATACCTGTTCACTATCACATTATGTGATGATGCACTTGATATCATTTCACTTGAGCAATGGATCACCTATGATTTTCATTTCATTGCACTTGACTTGATTGTCCTAGGTGGTCACTTGTTTGAGTCTTCATGTCACTTGATGCACTCCTTCAGATGCATGTTTCTTTGAGCAACTTTGAGTTGTTTCTTTTCTGAAAACCCCTCTTTGGAATGTTGAGGGAAAGCATGCTAGGTCTCAACCCTTGTGGGAGATTGTTTTACACCACATGCTTTATGATATTCAAAACCAAACAACAACATGAATTTTCCTATACTTGCACAAGAAACAAACAATGTTAAATTAAAAAAATAATTTCAGAAGTTTCTCATGATGCTTTCTCCTTGGTGTTCTCTTGTACTCCTTTTATTCTTGCTTAGTTGATTCAATGCATCATAGACAATATCCTACATTACTGTTGTTGGACCATGTAGGAATATTCATAGTCTGAGCTCTAACAAAACTTTCATCCATATTTTGTAAGTTCACTTGGAGCATGGAAGTAGAAAAGGGAGCTCAACTCTAGAGACAGCTCGAAGACACCATCATGCAATGACGATTATGTTCATTCTTACATGCTCTTTCTTGCTTTCAATCTTTAGTAGCGCAGGATATCCTTTATGGTTCATTGTTCTAGCTACTCCCATGGCTTGTGTTGGACACTTGATTCTCATTTTTACTCCAATGAATACAAAAACAACATTTTGTGAAATACTTATTTCAATTCTGTATTTTCTTTTCTTGCAAATAATGTATTGAACATTGTGAATGAACAACATAATGAAAGCTCTTCTTTTATCTTTTAATGCAATACTTAATACTATAAATCATAAGAAGCAATTGAAAACACATTGCATTTCTTAAAACTCAACTCAAATGTTTGCAATGGTTAAAACATCTGCAAAAACAAGCTGAAAATTTTCACCTTAAAAATGAACTTGTATAACCAGCTCAGTCAATTTGAGCTGTGTGAAAAATTGATAACACTTTTGGTGACCTTTACTAGATGCTTTCCTACTAAGCACTAGGCCAGTTGCCTTATGAACATCCATTGGGCATGGAGTCAATTCTGCCCTTCTGAAACTCAAAAGCTTAGGAAAATTTGAAACTTGCAAAGTTCCAAACAACAACAAAACCAACACTAGAAAAACAAAACAACAAACAAACAAGGCCCACACAGCCAAAAGCAAGGTGCAGAAGTACTTATTGAAAAGAAAACTATTGAAAAGAAAGTGATCCAAGCACTTATTAGGAGCAACTACTCTACTATAGTACAAGGGAAGAACTTGAAACCTCAGAAAGAGTGTTTGAAATGAATCCCATTGACTTGGATTGGAAGTACTTCTCCAGTTAGCTTTGAGAGTTGGAATAAATTATACTCTCTGCATTCTGTTATGACAAATGGGCCCTCCTAGATTGCATCAAATTTAGTATGTCTCCCTGACTTATTCTTGTTCTCATCCCATTTGAGGACTAAGTCCCAAACAACAAACTCTCTAAACTTTGCTCCACATAATTCTTTCACCATGTCATCATTCAGCTCCTCATTTAAATGAAAAATTTAGCTTTCTGAGATAAGAACTTATCAAAGTACTTCTCATAATATGTCTGTTCACCAGTATCCATTGACCCCATCATGACTATGTTCTTTTTAACTTCAACATAAAATTTAGGTAACCCTCCTGACCATTTGGTTGGAAGCTATGGCTCAACAATGGTTGTATCTTCACAATTTTCAATAGAGAAATCAAAATCCTCTAGTAATGGATTTTCTTGAGCCATACGATATTCTCTCTCAAAATAATTTTCAATAGCTTTACTCACCTGGATGAGAAATTCTTCATCATAGACCTCCCCCTGATCCAAGGCTTGATCATCAATTTGCATCTCCAACCATTCATGATCAACTTTTCCATATTCTGTAGGGCTTTCTTCTTTATTTGAAGTCTCATTTTCAAAAAGTACCTCCATCCATTCTTGGACAGATGTCACATCCTCTCCAAGACCTTCTTCCTGATCTGAAACCTGATAACTGAAGAGAAAATCCTTCCACTCTTTGATCACCTCCTCATCCTTCAAGAACTTTGCATCACTATTCAAAGGTTGACCTTGACCCTTAACCAAATTAGGGACCTCCACATTGGGTTCATGAATTACGTAAACGTCTAACCTTTCCTCCTCCATGTGGCTAAAAGGATCAAGGCCATGATTTTGGGCTACCGACTCATTAAGATTTCCTTCCCTATTGGGTACATTTGGTCCTGAGGTCATGACTTGATTCTCTAGCCCATCTGTGGTGTGTAGGTTAGTGTTTACTGGACTAGAAACGTATGGTTCGATATGGTCTCTTGCTAATGGTTTAGACTTGATTGTTACCTTAGTGCCATATCGGGTTCTAAAGAAGATGTGGGGCCAGTCGGCTGATAGGAAACCTCCTAATTTGGTTGTAAAATCCCTTGGAAGACAAAGTGCAAAATGGGGAGGCAACTCTATTACATGTATGTCTTGGGAAACAAAGAAATTGGAGCAAGTGTGCAGTGTAAGGGGCAGATTTTTAATGATACCAACTGTCTGGACAACAGATTCGTCCAATTGTACAACACCTTTCAACACAGGTTTGTAAACCAGTCCTAACTTATCTACTAAGCTCTTTGGCATGACGAAGTTGCTAGCTCTGAATCTATCATACAATTATGGATGAGTTTTTCACCTATTATCAAACTTAGATAGAAAGGTGGGGGTTTAACCTCTTGATTTTGCTAGTTGTCTTTAGTCTCTAGACTATTAGCAAGGACAGTTCTTCCTTTTTTTGCATTCACAAACTCTTTAGAAGAAATTTCAGATAGTGCATTTTGTAACAAATCTTTCTACCTTGGGATGTGTAATGCATCCATAATGGATAAGCTGACTATATCTTTTTTCAAATGCTCAACTACATTGAAAGAGATTGGATTTACCTTTTTTTGTCCTGAAGGGTTAACAACGTTGTTGTTTACCTTCTATTTTTCTCTCTGTAGAATATGCACCTTCGATTGAGCTACATGAACATTCTGAGATGGAAAATCATAACTTTTATCTCTCACAGCTTGTTGTTGTGAGTTTCCAGCTTGATGTTGCAAGCTTGCAGATTTTTGTTCAGCTTCAATCGCTCTCCGTTTTGACCTTGTGTTTGCAGCAATGAATGAACCTTGTTGGTTCTGGCTCTGGATATGATTAACCCTGCAATGTTTTGCACTTTTCCAGTTCATTAGAGCAATTTCAGAATTGCTTCTGTTCTACATCTTCATTTGGAAAACTTTCAGGGGCAACACACTAGTTTTGCATTATGAGGGCCTAATTTTCAAATCCATTCATGCAAGAAGCCTGGTTATGTGGCTGATTGCATGGGTAACACCACTTGTGTTCTTGGGCCAAATTATTTTGTGGAACAAGCTCCCTTGATGGGCCAACAACGTTTGGGTCATAAGGCCGGAAATGCTTGGGGTTGAAACCTCTTTTCTATCCTTTGAAATCAGTTTGAAATGATGGCCTACTTTGCTATTTTGGCTAGTAGGAAGCTTGAGGAGGCCTATTTTCTTGGCCAACTTGTTTTTTGAGGCTCAAAAACTCATTACTAAAGGTCTTACCAAAGTTCTGCAACAACTTTTTAACTCCTAGATTTCCCTATTTTGATCGGCAATGACACTTTCTTGAGTGGAAGCCCTATAACCAATAGTTGGGGCTAGCAGAACAGTAGCAATGGGAGGAAAATTGATAGGAACGGGTGGCTGGATCTCAAGAAAAATAGGAGTGGGTGGTCTAGGTGCAATTTTCCCCACTTGGATTAGGAAATTTTCAGCTCTTATAGCAATGTCATAGGCGTTTGGAAAAGTAAAACCCCACATAGACTGAATCATAACTGATATTTCAGTAATTAAGGCTTTCAGGAAAAATAGAAAGGCATGTTCGGGTGTGGGTTTGACAATTTGAGGTATCCTATCCCAGGTTCTTTGAAACCTGAAATTGAAGTCAACCATATGCTCATGTGGAGCATGCTTGATAGTGCTCAGTTGTTCAAGCAATGACAAGTGGTCTGACTTCTCCATGAACTGCCAGTGGAGACCATCGCCAAGTTGGTCCCAAGTTGCAATGGAGTTGGCTGGGAGCCCCCTAAACCATTGAAGGGCTTTTCCCTTCAATGAGGTAGCCAACAATCTTATGGATATATTCTACTTTGTTATGTTGTGCACTGAACACAATGTTGCCACATCTCTGATATGTTCAACTAGGGTAGTTTGGTCCTCTCCTGCGAAGTATGGCAGCCCTTGAGTGCGCCAACTAGAATGTCATCGTGCCTAGCCAACAGTAACGGGTTGCCCCCGTTGAATGGAGCAAAAGAAAATTGCATCGCCATAGGAGGTACTTGAGAAATCAGAGTTGGATTCCTTTTTACCGAGACAATGGGACTTAGCTCAGGAGGTGTATAATTTTCCCTTCTTGCTAGATTAGAAGTCCTTCTTGGTGTTTTTCCTCTTCTTCTCGGTAGGGAGAGCTAAAAATATTCAAAAGGTTCTAGACTTGACCTTGTCTGGATTCTTCTCATAAGTTGTCTTCAATAAATATGTAGTAAAACAAACATTCAGGATTCACCAGGTATACTTTAGGACCTCTTGTAGGTAGAAAATTCTATTGCATATACCATACAACAGACAAAACTTAGAAATGACTCTAAAGAAAAGTCCCTAGAGTCCCACCGGGCGTGCCAAAAATTGTTGGAAACCAGGATTGCACCCTCATTCAAGCTAGGCTTGGCTATCCTATTGCAACATTGAAACACTCCCTAATTTGTGGGTCAATTAATTGGTGGGACTGAATCTCCAGAGTGGGCTGGTTCCCTCTAGCTAATCACCTAACTTATGAACTTTTCAAGGGAAAAAGGGAGAAGGAAAACTGAAAATGAACCTACAGCTAATGAAGATCAACTAGATATTAAAGGATTCTAACAGAACTTAACTCACAACAATCTCTCTTGAAAAACATTAGCTCACAAATCACCTTAAGACATCTAGTTCAACAGTATTTTGCATAAAGATTTGTAGACCATTGAATACAATATGCAACTTGAACTAATTGCACTTCATGCCTACAACCCACAGTAACAAGAAAAAAGAAGGATTCTCAACTTTTGAATCACAAACAATCATTCAAATCATTACTGTAAGAACATGACAAGACAAAGTAAAAGGAAAACTCTACTGCTTTTATTGAAATTGAAGGAGCAAGGCATCAAAATATGATTCAACAAGTGTACAAAACTCTCATCAATGCATATGAGAGCAAGAAACTGAAATTTAAAACTTGAGAAATTCAAATTTTCTCCTACTTATAGGCATCAAGTGACCCCGTAGTGCAAAACTAGAAAAAATCAGGCCCAAAAAGCAACTCATTCTGCATTTTCGAGCTCCTCCAAAAAGCTTGAAAATCATCCTCCTAAATAACTCCAAAAAGCACCAAAAAGATGGAAACTTTTCATCCTCCAAGGGTTGATCCAAAAAGGCCTCAAAATTAGGTAAGAACAGCTGGAAACTGAAAATGGCAACTTTAGTTTGTCATCTCTCTTCCAAACCCGCCCATGACTTAACTCTAAAATATAAAGTTTCATTGTGAACTCAAGTGCATCTCTTAACTGCATTTAGATAACATTTAATTAAGCAGTTTATAGAAACACTTGCTTAATTAATGTTTTACAAATGTGTAGTTTTACAAAGCAAAATAGAAAGCCTCCTTCTCTCATTTGATTTTTCCATCTGTCTTCAAACATTTTGATTTTTGCATTAAATTTTGCAAAAAATCAAACATCATATGGTGCTCTCATATACATTTGATTTTTATACAAAAAATCATAAAAAGGATATGCTCCATCACATATTGAAATTCAACTTAGGCAAAAATAAAAGGCCTAAAGTTACTACTTTGATCTTCCAAGGCTGATTGAATGAAAATGCTTCTAAGGCATTGCAAAGGGGGGACCCTAATGAGGGGAGCAAGGTGCATGATTTTTCTTTTTATTTTCTATAAAAATCAAGGAAAAATAAAAGCCAAAGGCTAAGGGTTTCAGCCTAGGCAACACAAAGTATTAGCAAGGCATTTGAAAATAAAAATAAATGTGATTAAAATCACATCAGCCAAGGCATAGGGAAAAAACCCTAACACAAAACCGACCCAAAGCACATTTTGGTTCTCATTTTGCATCGGTCAAGTTAGAGAAAGGTAGGGCACTGTTGTGTGCTGCCATGGGAGATTAGGGTTCGAGCCTTTGACACCACCATTCGAGCTCCCTCCTTTGATTTATTTGATGCTTTCCTCCTCTACACTCAGTGGTAAGTTGTTTGACTATATTTTTGTGCATTCTTTAACTCCATTTGATGAGAAAAAATGGCCCGGCTGTCATTGTATATTGATGCATTTTTCTCTCTTCTGTGTCGACTCCCTTTGCTATCCTTTATGGTTGCCAATGGAGACTTTGTTGGGAATTTTTGAAGCTCAAGCCGTGGGTATTGTTGAGCTTATCCACATAAATATTGAAGGTAAGCTTCTATTCCTCCATTTCACAAGCATTTCCCTCTTAAATAAAGCTCATTCAAGCTTTCTCTTACAAAAAAAATGAAGCTTTGTGTGTCGTTTGAGCAACCACCACTATGTATTATCTTTGATTTTTTGTTGAATGAAAGCTCATGGGATCGAACCATACTATGCAAATGAAAACACCTTTTAAATGAAGACATTTCTAGATACATGCTTTTCATTTCATGGTTTTCCAAAACCCTTCATGGCCACGGGCCTATAGCTCTCTATTCCACCATTTTTAAGACATTTATGTGTTATTAGGGCTCGAACCCTTGTTGTTTCTCCTTGTTTTAGAATTTTAAGCACCGAGCCTAAGTGGGTATTGTGATTTATGGAGAGAAATTGCTTCACGAGGCCACGAGTATGATTACATAACTGGGTGCCTTAGCATTGGTTTCCACTTCGAAACCCTAGCTTGTTTGACATTGGCTTACTATAGCATAAGCTCATTATTTTTGAAAAAATAAAAGTACTCCAATGTATGTGTTCACCATTGTCATTTCATATGTTCACTTCCAGAATGATTTGACTTCTTTTAAACATGCTTACTCTTAGAATGTGGACTTGCTTTGCTCATAAATCATTCTTAGTTGAACAATTCACCTTCTTGCACTGTTTTCCTGAAATGCGCCAACACAATGAACTCAAACACTTTTTAGATATTTTCTCATTCACTGTTTAGCATGATTCAGCTGCTATGCTGTTGCACACACTTGTTCATTCTCAAATACATTGTATATTGATGCACTTACTTCATTCTCCAAATTTCTTTCACTTATGATGTTGTCCCAAGCTACATTTAGAGCAAACATTTGACATTTTGAAGACACTCCTTTAGCTTCAATCCTATTACAACATGAGTCAATGTAATTGAACAGATTTGATTTTATGCTTTACTCACTTCAGTGATGTTTTCAGTGATTCATTTGCAGCCACTTGTCATAATTCTCATGCACTTGGATGTTTTAGAAAACACACACATTCCCACTTTTCCCACTTTTATGTTTCATGAGAGCACAAAATTATGCAATAAAATCTCCCTTCACATTTGTGGCATCAAAACACTGAAACAACTTAAAAAAAATTCAAATTACCTTCATGTATGATGTTGTTCCACATTTCATTTAGCTCCAACATTTAATGCCCTACATCTACAGTCAACCATGCCTCTTTTCATTCATTCCTTGCTTTCAGTACTCACTTGTAGCCATTGATAACTCTATTTTCTTGATGGGAAAGGCCTCCTTTTGGAACTCTTCATGCATTTCTATCTCCTAACATCAACCTGATGATGTGAAAGATATCATTACATAGAGGATTTTGAAATATAAGAGTACTTGATGGTGATGATTAGAAGCTTCTTCATTTGCTTCAGTTACCATTACTTGATTTGTAACAAGGAATTATGTATGCATGTTCACTATCACATTTTGTGATGATGCACTTGATGTCAGTTCACTTGAGCAATGGATCACCTATGATTTTCATTTCATTGAACTTGACTTGACTATCCTAGGTGGTCACTTGCTTGAGTCTTCATGTCACTTGATGTACTCCTTCAGATGCATGTTTCTTTGAGCAACTTTGAGTTGTTTCTTTTCTGAAAACCCCTATTTGGAATGTTGAGGGAAAGCATGTCGAGTCTCAACCCTTGTGGGAGCTCATTTTAGACCACATGCTTTATGATATTCAAAACCAAATAGCAACATGGATTTTCCTATACCTGCACAAGAAAAAAACAATGTTAGATTAAAACAATAAATTCAAAAGTTTCTCATGATGCTTTCTCCTTGGTGTTCTCTTGTACTCCTTTTATTCTTGCTTAGTTGATTCAATGCATCATAGACAATATCCTACATTACTGTTGATGGACCATGTAGGAATGTTCATAGTCCGAGCTCTAACAAAAAATTTATCCATTTTTTGTAGGTTCACTTGGAGCACGGAAGTAGAAAGGGGGGCTCAACTCTGGAGACAACTCGAAGACACCATCAAGTAATGACGATTATGTTCATTCTTACATGCTCTTTCTTGCTTTCAATCTTTAGTAGTGTAGGATATCCTTTATGGTTCATTTTTCCAACTACTCCCATGGCTTGTGTTGGACACTTTATTCTCCTTTTTACTCTAATGAATACAAAAACAACATTTTGTGAAATACTTGTTTCAATTATGTATTTTCTTTTCTTACAAACAATGTATTTAACATTGTGAATGAACAACAGAATGAAAGCACTTCTTTTATATTTTAATGTAATACTTAATGTTGTAAATCATATGAAGCAACTGAAAACACATTGCATTTCTTAAAACTCAACTCAAATGTTTGCAACGGTTAAAACATCTGCATAAACAAACTAGAAATTTTCATGTTAAAAATGAACTTGTATAACCAGCTTGGTCAATTTGAGTTGTGTGAAAAATTGATAACACTCCTCCTTCTCACTTTTTGAGAGACACATTTTTTCATTTCAAAACTCCAATATCATTTTCATCACATCCGATTCTACACAGCTTGTTGTGCTTTTGTTGGAAAAATATGAGAGCAAAGACAAGATATTGTGGAAAGGATAACAATGGAGTTTGATTTCTTTTGAATGCTCATGTTTTTAGTTTTAATAGTTTTGTTTTTTTTTACATGTGTGTTCATTTAGAAATTCTCCATTGATGTTATGTTGAAAAGTTGATTTGGATTTATAGTTTCAATTAGTTTTTCAATTTTTAGCATGCACAAATAGAAACTACCAATTAAAAAACACTTTACCACCAATGATGCACTAAAAGAACTTGTACCTACAGACCATTATGTGACCGATGATCCAAAGAAGGTGATTAGACAACGATGTGACTGCGATCTGATTGGGCCAAAGGAGTTGATCGCTGGCGCAAGAGAGATTCATGCAGGGGATATGTTGATCCCTTTAAAATTGTCGATGTGCAATAGAATATGCCGCTTTGATATCAAGAAACTGATGAATCAGATTTGAAAGTAATAAAGGATGATTTACCAGCCGAAGTCAATTTGACATGGAGAGGATAAAGGACAACGACCAAACCCTATGAGCTAGTGTCGATGAAGATTTCGTACCCTATGGATGATTAATTGAAGGCAATGGGAATGAATGCCAATGCAGATTGACAGAACCGCAGATGATGTGATGTGAGGGAATATTCCCTGTGTGATGCCGATGAATGGGACCTTTGGTATGAATAGCTTGTGGTAATAGGACACCAAAAAAGTGACAAGAGGGCCCGTCAATGCAGCCGATGCATCCAATGATGTCACCTGGTACGCCAAGAAAGTACTAGTCCGTAGAAATGAATATGCCTACCCAAGATATTTAAAAATATTGTCCGAAAATAAAAATATTTGCACCAAACTTTAGCTTGATTTTTTTAAATAATATTTTTCCCCAAAATATTAATCAAAATGAAGAAAATATTTTCTGAAATATTTTTTTGCGAAAATAATGACGAATTGGGGGGGGTCATATGGCTTGCCCGAGAATTTTTTTTGCCTCAACCTCCAATTGACAATGTCGAAAATCAACAATTTGGTAGTTGATCTTTAGGTTTTTGGGCCTCTCGGACGCGATGGTAGGGTCTGTGTTGACCCAAACTACTCTGAAATATTAGCTACCTCCCGGATCTGAGCTTCAAACCCTTATTTTCCAAAGTTGCAAATGGTGACCAAATTGAGTGAAACAAAAGCCAAATCTAACTTTCTTGAGCCTCCTAGATGCAATGGGACAACCCAAAATACTTCCAATATAGCCAAAAGTGTTGCAATCACCAAATATCACCAAAATGCATCCATGCAATATAGGATTAACAAATCTTTGCAAATCCTTTATGATTCTCAAGATCGTATTGAAACGCAAGAGAAGAGCATACGAGGAATTTGTAAGATCATAAAGAAACTCAAATCACAATAGAATTGATGGTAGAAACTCTCTAAGAAAAAAATGGAAGGGGATTGCAAGATTCAAAGCTATGATACCATGTTGAAGTGAGAAACCAATATCTTCAATCTGCAACACGAAATAACCTCCACAAGAAATATAGAGAAGCAACAATGGATGATGCTATTCCACCAAACAAGAATTGTAATATGATACAATATGATCAATATTATATGCTATACAATACAATGCCATGCAAAATATGCTAGAGATTCCTTGCTTATAAAGGCAAGGATGAGAGATAAGCTAATACAAGATCATGACAAGTGCCTTAATCCTATCACATGAGATAACTAACTCATAACTACCTAGAATAATGCAATGTCTAGATAAGACAACTATGACTTGTCTAGATAAGACAACTAAGACTTCTAGAAGAAAGTTTATATCCCAAGTAAACTTAACATGTGAACTAAGTCCTCTAAGTCCCTAGTAAAGAATTAACTAGGTACAAGATTTTATTCACACCAACAATTAAAACTTTCAATGGTGGCCACCATTAAACAATCTCAAAATTTATACCATATGTCAAATTAAAATAGTCCTTAAGGAAAAAGGGTGATTTTGAGGCCCAATAGAACAAATAACTTTAATAATTTCAAACTATTGAATAAATAACCAAATAAGTAAAAAAATAAAATCAGAATAATGAAATAATAATTAAAATTCATCAATTGCATAAGTTTTCACAATATAGTCTCTAGGTGAATTCAATCAAGTCACCCATGGGAGAGAAGGAGAAATGGTGGTATTTTTCCTGTTTGATGACTAGATTTCCTTTGCCCTAGTTTATATGAGAAGTCACATTTAGATGCATATCCAAGGGAGCTTTGATGGTTTTAAAGTCAACCAACTATGAATGCACATTGATTCAACTTGCAACATTGGTTTTAGAACTATTGAGGATCCCACCTCCCTAATGTTTCACTTAATGTTACCCATAAATGTGTTCTATGTTCAAGAGACAACTTTTTACTGATGATCTATATGACAATTTGCAAGATACATCTCTCATCCATGTGACACCAAACTTTCCTATTCTGAGACCTAAACTATGCCCAAAGTTCCTAGAGTTGGAACCTAGCTTTGATACCAAAATGTAATGCCCAAAATATTGCCCATAGGGAAAAATTACAACCAACAATTTTTTTTGAAAAAAGTTTGTTTATTCACTAATCATTACCATAATCACGAAGAACCATGTTCGAAACCACATCTAGGATTTCTTTTGGACACACTATTATTTATTTATCACTTGATTTAACTATTACACAATTCACTTCATCAACAATATCCTAACATACACCACACACATTTAATAATATTATCCATATGTTAACATTTCACATAGTGTTAATATAACCTTATTAATACTGATATTAAACTAGTAGCGGGGTTTAAAAAAACAATATTAACACTAAGGACATCCCTCAAAATCTAAGTTTTCTTTCGAAAGGATGCAATGCTTATATTATTATTACCATTCTTTGTAGGTACAAAATTTAATGTTATTATAAATTTCACTAAAGACACTTGTATCTACTTATTACTATAATTACCCACCTTGTAATGGGATGGTTAATAATATTACCTTTATTTATGTAGTAACTCATTATTACCTTTCAATAGTAATATTGAAGTGAAAAGAAGGTTACTCACAACATTAATATTATTATCATTACCCTTCCATTAAGACTATTAACGGTGACACACATCTCACATCAAGGTAAGCATTGGTATACGTTTTAACCCATCTTAACGTTTTAACTAACCGTAAACCCTCCTACCAATAGTACTGATATTACTGGTGGTAGATAGTAGTAACATTTTTATAATTATCCTTGATTTTATTCAACATTATTATCATGTTCAACATTATTTTATTTCTTATATAAGTAATAATGATATTGTGATTATATTCATTAAAATTTTTCCTTAGCCTCCATATTATCATTAATAACATAACATTTCGAATCATCATTGTTTCCATTTACTAATGATGAGGCTATTTTTTTTAGTTATAGAGGGTCCCTTCTTTAGTATAGATAATCTATTTTCCTTAATTAACATAGCACCTTATATTAACATTAACATCCTCATTACAAATTACTAAGGACACACTTAGCATTTTGTCAATTTTATCTATTAACACTATTCTTTAGTATTAAAAGTTATATATTCTCCTATACAATAATCATGCTTGGTAAGACTTTATTCTAACATACAATAAATTTAACCCTAATTTATGTCGATAAGAGGGAATTCATACTTCAAATCACTTCAAAATTTCCTGAAGCATATGCCAATCCAATATAATTTGGTTAATATCTTGGATGTAGGAACCACATGATGGGAAATTTGTATGCCTTGACCAATCAATATAAGAGGACATAAAGGTTATGCAATCGAGGACTATTCAGGTGTCATTTTCAGCTTTGCATTAGACACTTTAAGCTTGAGTGGCTTATGAGAAAGCTAGGATCATGTTTGAAATATGTGGGAATAATTGATGGGATTTGTAGATGGGAATGATACATAAATTTATATCAATACTAACCTTCGAATTAGGATTTGTATCAAATCCACGCGAGAGTAAGAATGTTTCATTTCAAAAGTGGTAACGAGGAAACCATATTCCAACATGTTGCCTATGCTTCTAATGTTGTATATTTGAATGTCTGCATGCCACTCGTGCACTGAATAGACATTGCCTCATTGATTGTTTCCAGCTGACTTTGATTGGGAGCCTTATCATTAATATATTATTTACCTTTTTGTTATATTTTTCTCACATATCATCTTGGCCTTCTAACCCCTTCGCCACCCATTTTACTTTGAACAATAATCTTGAGAAGTCTAGTCAAATTACCTAATTTATACCTACGAGACCTATCCTTAAAAGGTTGTCATATCCTTCCATGTGATGGCTGGTGGCTATTGGCTAGACACTATCTACACTTATAGTTGTTCATATTTACTGAAAAAACCTTATGCTATGCCCCTTTCACTGCAAGAGGTGGTTCATGGAAAGCATTGAGGATTTTTCACATGGGTGCCAAGATTAACCAAGCATAACCCTAAACTCCCACTTCACTCCATTACATAGCTTGGTAGCCAAGGAAGCTTCAAATATAGGGCAAGGAAGATTTCCAAGCAAACGCACCTTGCCAAGTCTAGATGGATGGTAGAGACCTGTTGGGTGTCACCATCTAGGGTGAGACCAAATCTATCTTTAATCATAAGCTGGTGTACTACACTAAGGAATTCTACTTACACAAGACAGAGGGAAAATAGTAATCCAATTTTACAGGCAACACATTCATGTTTCTTTCATGAATTGTTTGTAGTATCTTTTTTTTTTCATCTACTACATATGAAAAAATCTGGAGTTATTATTGTACGTCCCATACTTGGTGATAAGCCAAAGTATATTTGGTTTTGTACATTGTGGTGAAAGAATGAAGAAGGATCCCCTTAATTATGTGTTGTCATTGATGTCAACATTGGTTGTTGATATCTACACTAATCCAATGAACAAAATAAAAATACCTTGATTTGGTATTTTGGATGAATAGTTTGAAAGTTACAAGCGACAATAGTTCGACATACATAATTTTTGCTATGTACAATGTAAGAGGGTATGAGTAATCTGGTTTGCGTTCCTCTGGTGATAAGAATCAGACTTTTCAATTTTGGGAGATTGCTTACAAATTTTGACACATCGTATATTCCAGATGGCACCGTTTTATGTGGTCAAATTGATCGCTGGTGTTGATTAGTTAGCATATTTTGAGATTAGGTCTTTTCCTGGCTGACCTAATGCTTGATATGTGTTGTGGTGATTAAATATGTAATGCGAATGTTAGTGAGATCTATTTTAGGTCCATTCCAACCTAAAGCAACGATTGCACATTTTGTTTAAGCACGAAGTTGTTTTTGGTGCAAGTGTGGAGCCGACAAGGCAATTTTAATTTAATTTAGGGCTACATCTAATTAGGCCAACCTAATTGATGCATGTAGCTGAATTGGGTATATATGTAAGACATTTTTGAGGTTGTAGGTGCATGATGAGATGCAAATATGTGAATTTTGTATCTACATGATCAAAACTATAGAAAAGATATTGTGAATATTGAGCGACTATAAAGCAGAGAAATGTTTTATATTTCATATCTGATAAAGTGCATAGAGTCAATATTAGAGCTTCAAAGGAACTAAATTCAGCACAAGGAAGGTGCATTTTGTATCAGTTCACATCTTGGCTATGTGGCCATTCTATCTTCTATCTATATTTCTTTTTGTGGCTGTGAGCCCTGTTGGACAACGTGTCTTGACAATGAGCCTTTAGTAAAATCTTATAACTAGTTATAATATAATGTGAGCTAATCCTCACTTTGGATTTTTCCTTTTTGGGTTTTCCACATAAAAATACTGGTGTTCATGTGTTATGTGATTTTGTGATTAGGAGTTTATGGTGAACTCCTCAAACATCCCAAGATCACCTGCAAGACAAAATGACTTCCACAAGAGAGAAATGGCAGAAATATCATGCCATCATTAAGATGCAAGAATTCCAAACTAAATATGGCAAAGTACATATGAAGCCTTGCTTATATAGTTGAGGTTGAGATGTAGTATGTAATATGATGTTGACATGTATCATAATCTTATGACATGTGACAAATAATTAACTACCTAAGAAATGATGCTAGATAAGATAAGACTTCTAGAAAAGACAACTCATCCTTCTTGAAGGAATCTTATATCCTAAGCAAACATGTGAACCTATCACCTAGTAAATGATACGTAGGAATATAATTAAATGCCTAAGTAAACTTATGTAAGTGTAATTAAATAATTAATTACACCAACACCCCCCCATAAGTGCAACTTAGGAGAATATTATTATGCAAATATGATTCAATTGATATGTCTACAATGTAGTAGAAACCCCTTGGTTATATAGCCAAGGTGAGATACAAGATGTCATAGGATTATGACAAGTTTCTTAATCATATGACACGAGACAACTAATCACACTTACCTAGGTTCACATGTGTTACAAGTCAAAAGATAAGATAACAACTAATGACAACTAACACCTTCTAGAAATATTCCTTCCTAGGACCTAAATAAACTTAACATGTAAATAAGTCCCTTAGTAATGAATTAGCTAGGTACAAGACTTTATTTACACCAACACTCCCCCTTAAGTGCAACTTAGGGAGTAGCAGATTATTATGCAAATGGCACAAAGATGCAAGAATGCGTCTTGACTACTAGGCCATGTTAGGTACCCATGTACAAATGCAATGCAATCTCTCACAAACATAGAAAAGGAGAAAACTCAGTGGGACAAAACTCTTCTCCAAAAGAGAGATGAAATACAAAAAATAAATGCTCTCAATGATGCATGAGAAGGCCAAAATCCCATGTGAGGAAAAAGATCCCCCCACCCCCATAAGAGAGAAGAAGAAGAGAGACAAGGCAGCCCCCCCTCAATGTTGAGTCTCTTGCAATGATGGTAGAAGCTTGACACTGAATGTTGAAGATGATACAATCTCGTCAAACAATGTTCCTCCCCTTAGGAAGAAAAAAAACCATGAATATATGCAGGAATTCCAAAATGAATATGGAAAAGTACATATGAAGCCTTGCTTATATAGGCAAGGTTGAGATGTAGTATGTAATATGATGCTGACATGTGTCATAATCTTATGACATGTGACAACTAATTAACTACCTAGGAAATGATGCTAGATAAGATACGACTTCTAGAAAAGACAACTCATCCTTCTTGAAGGAATCTTATATCCTAAGCAAACATGTGAACCTATCACCTAGTAAATGATACCTAGGAATATAATTAAATGCCCAAGTAAACTTATTTAAGTGTAATTAAATAATTAATTATACCAACACCCCCCATAAGTGCAACTTAGGAGAGAATATTATTATGCAAATATGAATCAATTGATATGTCTACAATGTAGTAGAAACCCCTTGGTTATATAGTCAAGGTGAGATATAAGATGTCATAGGATTATGAAAAGTGTCTTAATCATATGACATGAGACAACTAATCACACTTACCTAGGTTCACAAGTGTTACAAGTCAAAAGATAAGATAACAACTAATGACAACTAACACCTTCTAGAAAGATTCCTTCCTAGGACCTAAGTAAACTTAACATGTAAATAAGTCCCCTAGTAATGAATTAACTAGGTACAAGACTTTATTTACACCAACAATTATTTCATGCTTTCATTCATTATTACTATTGGATGTGTTTTGTTAATTGGATGGATTGTGATCAAATGATTTAATGAAATATTGATTCACCCCCCTCTCAGTATTCTAGGTGTTCAACAATTGGTATCAGACCTTGGTTCCTTCTAAGAAGCCTCATAGCTTGAGGAAGATCTTGGAGGTTGAACACATGGCTGATAGAAAGTATCCTACTCCTCTAGAAGAAATTTCTACAATTGAATACATAGAATATGACTGCATGATTGACAAAGAATAACTTAAAGTAGCTCTTGAAGATCTTGACAAGGTTGAAAGAAAAAACAAAGATCGGAAGGAAAACCTAAAGGGAGCAAATGAATGCATAAAAAAATTGAGAGAAAAAATCAAGAAGTTCAAAGAAAGCCATAGGGAATTCAATAAACAATTAAGACAAGCAAATGAAGATATCATTAGATTGAAAGTGCAAGTGGAATAAAAGAAAAGAATTAAGGAATGTCTGAATACAATGGTAAAATTCAAGACTAATGAATGCACAAGACTTGAACAAGAAGTGGTAAATCTGAGATAAGATTTCGAAAAATCAAGAATTCATGAGGATAAATTTAAAACAAGTTCTAGAATGCTTGATGAACTAATTACAAAGCAGAAACCATCAAAAAATAAAGGTGGTTTGGGACTTGAAGAAGGAGAAAGCTCAAAGGCTAACTGAACCCCAAACAAGGTTGACAATCAAGAGAAGAATCAAAGAAATGGTAGAAAAATCCAAAATCAAAGAAGCAATGCTAGAAGACCCCTTATCAAACAACCAAATGCTCAAAGGTACCAATCTTTCAATGGTTTTTATTTTTCATGCAATAAATTTGGACATAAGGCAATAAAATGTAGTAGTGTTAACACTTAAAGTTTTAAAAGCATTTTGTTAAAACAAAAAAATTCTAAATTTTAAAGTGTTTATGATAAAGCAAAGATAAGGGATAGTGTGGTGAGAAATACCAAGAGAGGAAATGAAGCAAAATGGGAAAAAGTAAAAGAAATATTAAATTTTAGACCAAGTCGTTTTGGGCACCAAGTGCAGAAATTGTTTTCAGTTTTGCCTTTACTCCACCAACGTATGATGGGAGAGTTTTAGGGTTTTTTATTTAGCATTAAATGAGCTTCAATGGTGGTGTTGAAGTAGCCTTCCTTTTCTTTTGTTTTGAAGAGTCATGGAGATTTTCTTCTCCATGTTTCATAGGTTGGATGAAGAATGTGGCACATTGCAAGAATTTAGAAGAAGAATTTCCACATTGCAATTATCAAGCAGAAAGAGAGGCATGTTTCAAGAAGGAGGAATAGGTTTTAGGGGTTTGTTTAAGTCTCATACACATTGCATCCCTATGTGGTTTCATTTCACAATTCCAAGTATTCTCTTTTGGCCCGTGTAAAGTCTTCTTAGAAGGTTTAATGCATTATAGACCTGTAGAGTTTTTTTTGTTGAATTACAATGTCACAGAGGTAAGGGCAGTTCATGTATGTCTTCAACTCTATTATGACAATAGGATTTGTATAAGAAGAGAAAGTTTCTATAAGATCAGTGGTGTGACAGTAGTGCCCATGGCAACAAAAGCACAAGCCTAAAAGTCAGTCTATGAAAGGATATCAGAACCTCACTCTCTAATCTACTTGTGAGATCTTGCATACCTATAGGAAAAAGGTAGAAAAAACCCAAAAGAGAGTTTGATTGATTTTAAGCCTCATCTGTGTTGGTTTATTCATTTAAGAATGACTAAATGAGGACATTCAATTGAACATGATAATTTCAAGAAGATGGCATGCTAAAAAGTCATATCAATTCATGACAATTTGAATGACACATGAAAAAATGAGTGCACACACAAACTAGACAACCATTAGGAAATAATTGATTCCTGTTATTAAAGGGAAGTCACTATGAGCACAAAGAGAATAATCCTTTCATGAAAAGGCAGTAGTCTCCACATGATTTGAAAGAGAAAATTTGTGATGGACTAGGCTTTGGTCAAGTGTTGGGCAGAGGAAAGTATAGGATATCTTCTCGACTATGGATTAGGTAATGAAGTTTAAACAATGAACAATTTTCCATTACAAAAGAGGTTATTAACATGACAATACAATCTCATGTCATCTTCAATCATAACTGCCTGACATTCAAACTTCACCATTTCAAGGAAGCAAACCAAGAGCAGAGGAAATGACACCATGATGAGATCTTTTGTCATTAAAAGGGTAAGAGGATTCTTCATAGTCTATGACTGATAATAGTCATGTGAGGATGATAGTGTTTTCAGTTATTTGATTGTGAAGGGATAGTACCTATAGAAGACCCCTATGACAGTGATCAAAGCATGAAAATAGGTAAATTCTTAGTGCAAAGGGACAATCCACCATAATGCACAATAGTCATACTCAGCCTAAAAGACAACATTAAGTTCACATGATGAGTTGATAGTGATAGCTAAGTATGAATATTGGTGACAGTAGACATAGAAAAGCTAATGAGAAGTCCTTATAACACTTAAGAAGGAAAAATGAATTTATTTTGAAAGAAGAAGAGAGTGATCTCCTTGGGGGAAGTGATGCA
>VDFB02308008.1:0-28454 GCA_007258455.2 Sequoia sempervirens | reverse complement strand
AAGTGATAGATAAAACAATTGGAGTATCCCATCTAATCAAGTGCAAATTGTACCGAATGATTCTTGAAGAAACCAAAACTTTGATTCAAGCTGAAGAAAAAGTTGTAAATTTTGTTTCATGAGTATGTTGAATTGGTTTTTGTGTTTGTTCCTCCCATTAATGTGTGCTTCTGGTACTTCATTTCTTTTTCCAAAAATAAATGGCTTACTCCTAGAGAACCTGAATGTTAAAAGGTTGATTTAACAACTATTTAGCTTATTGTACTGATTAATCATTGGAAGTGAATCTCCAATCTGCTACACATGCCATGAATTCAGCTTCTTATATATTTTTTTGTTTTACAAGGAAGTTTGCAAAGCTTAGACAGTTGACAGCCTCTATGACTTGCAGCCATGTCAGAATACAAGAATCTTTCTTGTTTTCTTTTGGGAGAGTCCTTAGGAGGAGCAGTGGCTCTAAAGATCCATCTGAACCAACCCCAACAATGGAATGGAGCTGTTCTAGTTGCCCCTATGTGTAAAGTAAATTTTCACATTTGAAGCTCTATTTGATTTCTTTTTGCATGAGGTTTTAGTTTCTGACATTTTAGAAGTATTGCCCACTTTTGACACAACTAATTAAAATCCTTGAACTGCCAGCTTACAGATGATGTTAATCCGTCTTGGCCCATGGTACAGATTTTAAAACGCATAGCTCGCATCTTTCCAAAGAAAAAATGGCTTCCTAATAAATACTTCACAGAGTTAGCATTTAAGGAGATCGAAAAGAGAAAGATTTATGTACTTGCTTGTATTTGGTTATGCTGCATGTACATTCTTATTTTTTAAATCTTTTCCAAAGGGAAAATCGCAAACGTTATGGGAAAGAAAACTTAAATCTCATTGCGGAAAAACTTGTATGCTCTAACATGGCCTTATTATTTATTTATTTCAGACTGATAACCATGTAATTTCCTACACGGATTGGGCACGACTGGGGACTGCCCTACAGATGCTATGGACTGCATAAGAAAT
Organism: Sequoia sempervirens; assembly: GCA_007258455.2. Classification (NCBI taxonomy): domain Eukaryota; kingdom Viridiplantae; phylum Streptophyta; class Pinopsida; order Cupressales; family Cupressaceae; genus Sequoia; species Sequoia sempervirens. The sequence continues at coordinate 27,440 of VDFB02308008.1, read as the reverse complement.
AGAAAAAAAAATGCATGAAGTGAGTGTTAAATAATGGAGTAATGTTTTCTTTGATTTGAATTTACTTTGTTATGGATGCTTAAAAAGGTTGTATGGAGGTTTCTTTACCATTATTAATTCTCCATGGAGGTGTTGACAAAGTAACTAATCCCTCTGTTTGCAAGGCTTTATATGAGAAGTCACAAAGTGTTGACAAACAACTGAAACTTTCTGATAATGCATATCATACTATTCTAGAAGGTGAGTCAGATGAGAGGATTTTTGAAGTCCTCGATGATATTTTTTCTTGGCTGGATGAACACTCTAATATAAGGAAAAGGTAGATGATAGAATTTTTTTTTTCATTTTTCTATGAAACTGTTAGTTTCATTGTAATTTGGATCAGGGATGGAATTGTATTCACAAAATGTCAATGGTTTGTGTGTAGTTGTAGGATGGTTAAGAACTGTAGCCACTTGTGTCTTGTTTTGCAGAGTTGGGTCTCCATATAATGAAAATAATTTTAAATGTATCCTAATTTTAAATGGAAGCAAGGTTGTCATGCATAGTCCATTTTATGGCAGGGCTAATAGTTTTTCGTGTTAACTTCCTCCATAAATTCTTTTCCATTTTATAGTTGCTCCCCTATTAGGTTTATATTGAAACTAACTAGGACCTCTTTTATTGGCATTGTATATTCTATTATCATTTTGTAAAAGGTTTTGTCTCTTCTCTTATATCCAGGCCATAGGGAATGATATGAGGTTTAATGGTATCCTTCTTCCAATTCTCGACTCAATTCTCTATCTTGAATACTTTTTCTCTGGCCAACCAATCATACTGCTTCTTCTTCTGCTACAATAATGCAGCCACCACCTCTCCTTCTTGTTCATATTTTTTGTGAATTTTGCACATTCAATGATAGCCATACTTCTCCCTATTATAGTGCCTAATATCCTCACTAGCGTTTATTTTCCTCCTACAACCTCTCTTTCTTTAGTCTTTGTTGCTTTTAATTAGAAAGTGTTATCCATTCAAATATAATTCTCAAGTTCGAGGGGACCAACTAGATGGCATAGTGCATAGCGTACATGAGTGATGGGTAAGGATTTTTTATGAATCCTTACTTCCACTATTAAGCTTGTTAGTTTCTAAATAAATTCATCTACTATTCCATTCATCATTCATGTTGTGTGAGTATCATTATATGTTTTCTCAATACATCTCATCACTAAAATTTGGATTGCATTCTATCTATGCTTTTGATTTCATAAGAAGTTACATTAATGCTTGAGAAAATAATATTTCTTGTAGTTAGTGGGAATTCTAAAATTTAGTCAATTTAAATTAAAATACCTCTATAAATTTAGGCATCACTAACCTTCTCCTTGGCTGCTTCATGAGTCAGTATGCCTATAGTTTGATTGAGAAGATCCCAACCCTTACAACTCAGTAGGGTTATTGCTTTTTATGTGAAACTTTTCCAGTTGGGATACCATTGGATTTACAATACTATTATTTGATAGTAGATAGTGGTACTTAAGCCAATACTGGAATTGCTCAATTTCATGAGGTGCCCTACCCTCATAGGCATAGCTTGATAATCTTATTCTACTATAGCCACTTCTATCTTACCTAAAATTTTGTATAGCTTCAACCTATAACTGCAGATTCATAAGTTACTACTTCGTGTACCTTCTTATTTTGCAGAGTTGGGTCTCCATACAATGAAATTAATTTTAAATGTATCCTCATTTTAAAAGGAAGCAAGGTTGTCATGCATAGTCCATTTTGTGGCAGGGTTAATAGGTTTTCATGTTAACTGTCTACATAAATTCCTGGCCATTTTATAGTTGCTCCCCTATCTGGTGTATATTGAAACTAACTAGGACCTCTTTTGTTGGCATTGCATTTTCTATTGTCACATTGTAAAAGGTTCAGTCTCTTCTCTTATATCGAGGCCATACGTAATGATATGAGGTTTAATGGTATCCTTCTTCCTATTCTTGACTGCATTCTCTATCTTGAGTACTTTTTTTTTTTTGGCTAACCAATCATAGCGCTTCTTCTTCTTCTGCTACAATAATGCAGCCACCACCTCTCCTCCTTGTTCATATTTTTGTAAATTTTGCACATTCAATGATAGCCATACTTCTCCCTATTATAGTTCCCAATATCCTCACTAGCATTTCTAGTCCTCCTATAGCCTCTCTTTCTTTAGTATTTGTTGCTAGTAATTAGAAAGTGTTAGCCATTCAAATATAATTCTCAAGTTTGAGGGTACCAACTAGATGGCACAATGCACATGAGTGATGGGTAAGGATTTTTATGGTCTAAACAAATTTATCTACTATTCCATTCATCATTCATGTTGTGCAAGTATCATTATATATATTCTCATTACATCTCATCACTAAAATGAGGATTGTGTTCTATCTATGCATTTGATTTTAGAAGAAGTTACATTAATTCCTGAGTAAATAATATTTTTTATAGTTAGTGGGAATTCTAAGATTTAGTCAATTTAAATTAAAATACCTCTGTAAATTTAGGCATCCCCAGCCTTCTCCCTCGCTGCTTCCTGGCTACTTCATTAGTTAGTATGCCTATAGTTTGATTGATAAGATCCCAACCCTTACAACTAAGTAGGGTTACTAATTTTTATGTGATACTTTTCAGTTGGGATACCGTTCGATTCACAATATTGTTACTTGTGTTCATATAACATGTGTCCCCATAGTTTGATTAATAAGGAGGAGGTATTTATTAGGATTCAACTGCATTTTTTTTTTCAAACTCATTGACCCATGTTTCATGAGTAGTGAGTAGTGGTTCACAAGAATTCATCTCTCAGCACTCATTGTATGAAAATTTTATGCAAATCCAAAGATGATAGCTCTCTTTATTTGTTGGAAAATGATCTCTCAATTGTAGTACCCCTTTTTTTTTGAAGTAACAGACACGTGGTTTCAGAAAATAAAATACTCTCTTTGTCTGTGGGAAAATGATCTCTCAAACACAACACCCTCTAATTTTTTGAATAGACATGTGTGTTGATGACGGTTTGACTTGTAGAAAACAGGCCAAATAAAATCTCCACAGACAAGACTATAAAGAGCCTATCCTTCTTGCAAGATATGGAACAAAGACAACCTAAGGGGAAATTTTGCATTCACAGGACAAAGATTGGCTTTCGTTCAATCCCAAGTCTTCGATAACCAGGTCATGGTTGCACTAGCGTCACTCTTGGGTAATGATGTGGTATTTGTTGTTAATCTCAAAGGGACTATGATTATTTCTAGCTTTGCTAAGAATTATAAACATTTCACATAAAATTTCACTTCATTCATTGAATAACATCATGAAATCAAAAAATTCAACATAATATTTCATGAACATCACAAATTATTTGCTATCACATAAGTAGATTTAGCATTAAGCATTCAACAACTTCATGAAAAAAAATATTTTCAATGAAATTCTTTCCATTCACTTATATTTTATGGAACACTTTCAAATATTAAACATCTATTCTAAAACAAAGTATAAAAATAATCAAAAATAAAAAGTTTCTCCTAGTTATTCTCCATGGATGCCCCAAAGAATTAATTAAAAGAGAACAAACCACCTTATACTTCACGAGATTGCTTCACAACTACATATAAAATGATGCAAGATTTTAAAAAGAGGGTTTTCTTTATGGACAGTGAGTAGGTTTTGTATGCAACTATCAATAAAGCTCTAATATCAATTAATGTCTATGTGCATACAAAGTAAATTATGTCGGAATGGTTCAGAAAATAGGAAAAAAGAACAAAACATAAAAAAAAATTATGCTCCTCTGAAATCCACAAATTTCAAACTTAAAATAAAAATGTGGGACAAGATGGCCTTTTATAGAAACAAGGCCCAAAAATTTTAACTTAAAATTACATCCAGAGAATCAAAAACAACAAATCAAAATGTGGCACATGGCATCTTCCAACTATCATCAAGAACATTCTATAATTTAAGTCAATGCTTTAACTTTGTCTGTAGCAACATTTTTCTTCATACTTCAACATGAACACTTTGTATCAATCAAGGCTACCAGCTTCCTTCCAAAACATTGAAATGAGGAGTACCTACCAAGATTGGGATCGACCTACAAATTTAAAACTGAAATAAAATAAACTTCATCATATTTCTAGTATCTGGTTCATTCTTTTTCACTTATGACCCAGGCTCCAGGATTCTTCCTTCTTTCTTCAACTAATACTCTCAAAAATCCCTTAATACTTGATGTATGTGCTCTTTTTAAATTCTTAGTATTGCTCTCCAAGTGAGCTTGATCCTAATATATTCTTCAATTACTCGAAGTATGATGCCATTTTTTTGTACTTTGTCTGCTTCATACTTGGCTATAACATTTTTGCACTGTATTATCTCGTCAATAACTTCTCACATCAGCAATTGAACATGATCTTTTTTTATCCTTTCTATCCATTCCTTGAAAGCTTTAGCTTCCTTTCCCTCCTATATTAATGTTTGGTGATCAAAACCTTGGCGTTCCAATATTTCAATAAATTATTGATTTTCACTAATCAATCTTCTGCACTTGACGGTGACTCTTTCAAATCCTTCAATACATTGTATTAACATGTCACCATCCCATTTCAACTATTTCTTCCATTTTCATGGCAATGAAATTTCATGTCTTGATATTACATTACTCTATATTAACTCTTGGATGTTTGACTGCATGAGAATTTTAGTGTTTCACCTTTCATCGATGACATGCTCTTGGCGAAATCTATATTCATCTTCAAATCTTTTCAATTTCTCTGAATGATGGCATGCTTCCTTGTACTTGCTTATTGCATCTGTAATAAATTCTTCTCCTTCCTTTACCCAATATTCAATCCATTCTTCAAAAATGTTCATTTTATGATGAACTACATCAATTGCATCTACTTGCTCTTGTGACATCAGCACCAAATGTTGGGGCAGTTCAGCTTGTTCTTGACCAGATAAAGCTAATGACTTAATGAAGTGTTCCAAGGTAGCAACCTATTCTTTCAATTCTCTTTTCTTCTGTTTATATTTATGTACTCTAGCAATAGTATCATTTAAATATAATTTCATTTCCTCTAATTCTTGCTGCTAAGATGAGTGTCCAACATTCATACTTGTGATCTTATACTCCTTAAGTGTTATTTCATGTTTGTCCTTATCAGTTGTTGGAGTGGCTATTTGAATAGTTTTGTTGCCATCTGCATTTCTTTGTATGACATGTTTTGTCTTTGATCTCTACCTAGGTTTAGGAGTACCTACTTCTTGTATAAAATTATTAAGATTTAGAGGTAATACTTCCACTTCCATTGGAGAAGCTAATTCCCTGATTAACCAATCAGGTGTATCATCATCTTGTTGTACCTCTATAACATTTCTTTGTCCCTATTTACCACTTTTTTTAGGAACTTCTTCTCTTTGACTTTCAACATTTTTTGAAATGGGAATTTCTTTAGAGATATCTGGCAGAGATTCGAGATTGGTAGGGTTTGACACTGCCTCCTTTTTTTGGAGACTTATATTTTCCTGTCTATCTATATTTTCTATTTCATCTCTCTAAAAATTATCTTCTTTATTTACTGCTACACCAGGATTCTCTTTATTTTCAATTCTATCTACTGCAAATAGAGTAGCTTCTTCTTCTAGAATTTTAGTTTTAGCATGGCCTTTCTTTGATTCTTCAAATACCTCAGAGTGTTCATTAACATTTTTCACATTTGCAAGCAAAGGCTGGGAATCAAGAGTATCTTCAACAATTCTTTCATCAATAGGATCCTGCTTTGCAGTTTCCCCTATTTCCATTTCAAGTCTGTTAGGGTTTCTTGCCTTTGAGGCGAGCATTCCTTGAATAAACTCTTCTTCAACATTTATGGGGTTAGAGCTTGTATCCTAAATTTCTTTTGTCACTGGGTGTACCATGGTTTTGTCTTTAGACTTCTTTTCTTTCACTTTCTCCCACATAGCACCCCACTTGTCCACCTATTCTTTAATTCTAGCTTCATCCTCTTTAGAAATTTCCTCTAAATCTATAGGATTCCCTCCTAGTGCTTGTTTCATACTAGCCATATTAACAGAAGGGGGAGAGGTAAATAATGTTGTAGCCCTGGTTTGTGCACCAACATTCTTTGTTGCTCCTATTCCTTCATCAATAATTACTCTTGTTTTGAGTTTAGTTGTATAGGAAGATGCACCTTTAGGTCTCACTTTTGATTTATCTTTACCTGTCTCTACATCCTTCTGTTTATCAGATGGTTTTGTGGGAACTTCTTGTATTGCAGTTTCAGGGGTTCTTTCTTTAATTCTAATACCTAGAGTCGCCTTACTAATATTTCTTTTCTTCTTGGTAGGTTCTCCACTTTCAAAAGTAGTTTCATCTCTTTTTTTCCTTCTTTTATCTTCTAAGAAGATAGGTTCAATTCTTCTTTCTCTCAAACCTTCACAAAAATCATCAATCTAGTGTTGACTATACCTGAAGACTGGTCTAGTGAAGTCATCAATTGATGTCATATCTTCATCATCAACACCTAGGTCTTGAATGGGTTCATCATATACCCTATCATCATTGTAAAATTGATTCAACACTAACCATTATCTTCTTCCAATTGGTTTGGGATGCCATAAATCTTTAGCATCTGAGCATATCTTAAAGTCATTCTTTCATATTTTCTTCTTCTACCACGTGCTCGTCTTCACAGTTAAGCTAATAATCTTCTAAATGAGGAACATGAGCATGAAAACTAGCTATGTTTTTAGCAATATTTCCTTCAATATCATAATACACTCTATAGTGTGGGAACTCTTCAAAATGGTAGGTCCTTAGTTCTTCTTCACACAAATTAGTTACTCTAATTGCACTACACTTATAATTTCCTATTGCGATGGGAAATTTAAAAGAGGCCTTTTTGCGAGCATGGCTATAAAGAGCTTGAGATGGTTTTAACTATCTGAACAATTCCAATAGAACAATTTTATATGTAGGATACCTAGGCAGCATGAATAGGTGTCCATTAAATCCCTCCACTCTAATGTAGGAGTAAGTTGGGAATTGTATGTACTAGGCTCCCATAGGCCAAATGGAAATTTGTGCTTCCAGGGATAATCTTTTAGCTTTATCACCTTCCATTGTTCTCACCATTTTCATGGAGAAAAAATCATTAACTTTCCTTTAATCATCTTTATACCCATAGACAATGATCTGGGGTAGATGTGCATATATAAAACTATTACCAGCATTTGTGCCCAGAGTACCAATTTGTTTCAACCCTTGGTTACTAGCTCTCATAGCACAAGAGTAAATAACATATGATGACATGTAAAGGAATCTGGTTTTGGGTCAACATTGAACATCTATGTGTAAATGGGGAGACCAAATGTGTATATGATTCCTTTCTGTGACAAGTCTGCATAAATTCTCCCTTCTTTCTCAACAATCCTCTTAGCTGGGTTGTAATGATTTATACATTACATAACTAATTTAGGAGCTTCCATTGTTGGCAGAAACCCTCCTGCAGGAAGTAACCCATTTTCCACAACATTGTTGGTACATTGAGAAGCATTCACTTGCAATAGCCATGAATGGATTTCAATGTCAGAAGACCATCCCATATGATTGTCTGTAACCACTACGTTGATGGGTACGACTTGTGAATAGCAATACTTGAATTCATCTTTTGCACTTGCATTAAAAGAGCTCATTTTGTATATAATGTGCTCTACAATTTTTAGAATATGTGTCTTGTGTGTGTGTTAGGCTTAGATTTAACCAAAACTTACGTTTCACACAATTTTTAATTCATTTTTGACTAAATTTAACAACTTGGAGAATAATTAGCATTTCAATTTCAGAATGGGAAATACCATTATCAAGATTTTTTAGCTTGAGAAACTCTTAAAAAAATATTAGTTATTCGAAATATACCTAGTTTTGGTTAATAATGGTGATTCTTCAAAATGCAACTTCAAAACCCTTAGTAGTTGCATCTTAGTTTCTTGAAATTTACCTCTTTGTGCACCAATGTCATTTCGTTAATTCAATGTCCTTAGCAAATTTGCAATATGAGGTGAAGTGGAGTGTTGTAAAAGCAATTGCATGCTTGACGTGGTGCCAAGTACATAGGTAGTTCACCACCTTCATTAATTACCTATTATTTTGCATTAATTCCTAGAATAAAGGTGAAAGCATTATGGATTAGGGTCCAAATCACAAACACCTAGATTTTTGTGTGGGCTCACTATTTGAGAAGAAAGATGGTGTGGTGATTATACGTGGCAATCAGATATCACACTAATTCTTTGCAAGGTATATGTCATTAAAGATATGTGATCGATTGGTGATCACCGAGATTAGAGCTTTCTGATATTTCTTTTGAAAGGAGCAAATAATACTGAGATCTAGGAAATGCCTTCTAAGGAAAGAGAAAATTGGAATGAAAGGAAAGACCAGAAAATGAGTGTAAATGATAGATTTGACATATTTCAAAGCAGACTCTACAATTTCTAACTTTCAGGAAAAAGAAACAATAAAATAACGGACTCTAAAAGAGGAAATTACCAGGATTAAAACTTTGATCAATGAAATACTAGGTGGAGCTAGAATCTTGTGAAGATACAAATTATTTTGGCTCAAACACAAGACTCTGAGATTCTGGTTTCTAGTAACATACTAAACATTAAGAGCATACTAAAACACCAAAACTGTGAAACAAAAGGATATGACAACAAAGAGGCCAAGTGAAAATGAAAGAGGAAATCAACAACTAACCGAGCATCAAAACAATGTTGTTGAAGTGAGAAAAAACAAAAAGAGAGGAAAAAAAAGGGGTCCACATTTTGCTAAGGGGAAAAATGAGGCGTGTTGTGAGACCACACAACAACTAGCAATCAACAAAAATAAACAAAACAATAGAAAGTCAATTCTAGATCTAACATCAATGTTCCAACTTTCTTTAGTACTCTAATTATAAATCATAGGATCTTTATTCCATATTCAAATTTTACTTTGGTTAGCATGAAAAATTAAGTATTACAGAGCTCATGTGTGTGCAATTGATTATTTCCACTACAGTAAACTTAGAAATAGCGCTTGTTTGCATTAATCTACATAATATGACAATTCCTTTTAAGCCAACTAGGGATAGAGCCTTGCTACCAGTCAAGTTTTCATAGCCCTAACAAGGTTATCTCTTTAATTCCCCCAAACATAGCTCTATTGTTAATCAGGCGTCCATAGCCCTGGTAGAGTTATTTGGATGGCCTAATGGGTTGATATCTTTTTTTTTTAGATATGGCAATGATAGCTCATTTTTCACTTTTGATATTGCAATAATAGCTCTTTTATCAACTTTTAAGCATTGAAGCCTGCTATTAGGTTGGGAATTATAGTGGTAACAAAGGTAATATTTTGATTTTTCAATTAATGCAAACAATTTTTATCCCAAATTTCAGTAGAATGATTTTAAATGTATTCATTTGTAGCTCAACATCAACTAAATGATTCATGCTAATCAAAGTATATAAAGTATGTAAAGGTGTGCAGTAGCTAGAGGTGCTTCATGAGTTGTTCCAAATTCATCATGTAGTTCCTACAACACTTTATTAGCTTCTATTCTATTTAAACATCTTAAATAGATTCCTTCATGATTTCTTTTGAATAGAGCTCCTCCCTTAATCATGTAACTCTATGATTTTATCTTGAGGGTTCTTCTTTGATTTCTTTGCATATGATCAGGGCAAGTATGACTGACCAAATAATGCCAAATGTCTGAATACCAATCTTCTTGATCCTTTTCATCCAATGTGTATTGTTGGCTTGAGATTTGAGGATCTATTTCTGCAATATATTTAACCAAATCTTGTCCATAGACCAACCTCATGGGTATGATGTCTAAATCATATTCTTGTAAAATGGTGACCCATTTAGCTCTCTTTTTTCCAAGCTCACTCTATGATAATAACATTTTGACAGCCAAATCTACGACAATGGCTTTAACTATACTTTTGAGGATGTAATGTATGAACTTGCATACAAATTTCACCAAAGCAAAGGCTTGTGTCTCAACATCTACGTATCTCAATTTTTCTTCCTTGAATGGAGTGCTCATAAAAGAATTTTTTTCTTCTTCTTTATTTTCATCTTTTTGTGTTAACACTGTTGCACAAGTGTGACCAAGAGAAAATGAGTAAATATAAAATGGTTTAACATAGTTTGGGCTTACCAATACTAGTGCTTCTATTATTGTTGTCTTTATAGTCTTGAAGGAAATCTTAGCTTCATTTGTCCACTCTATTTTGGCATCTTTCTTTAACATATCATTGAGTGGCTTCACTATTTCAACGAATCCTATAATAAATTTTTGAAAAAAATAATCTTACCAAAATATGACTTCAATTCTTTTCTACTTCTCAAGGGTTGTAACTTGAGTAATGCATTCACTTTGTCTGGGTCAATTGAAATACTGTGTTCAGAAATGATATGTCCCAGTAATTTTCCTTGAGTCACCCCGAAAATACATTTTTTAGGATTTAGTGAAACTCCATAAGTTTCACACTTCTGTAATATTGCTTTAAGATCTTGAACATGATCTCTTCTATCTTTAGAAAATACTATAAGGTTGACCATGTAAATAATGATACATTTTCCTTTCAATTCTTGAAAAAGCATAGTCCATGGCTCTCTAGAATGTAGCTCCAACATTTATCAATCCAAACGACATCCTTCTGTAGACGAAAGTTCCCCACTTCATGGCGAAAGATGTTTTCATCCAATCTTCCCTCGCTACCATTACTTGGTTATATCAAAAAATCTATACAAAAAGGATATCATTTGCAAACCATTAACTATTTGTAACACTTCTTCAAGTGAGGGTAGTGGATAATTGTCTCTTTCAAATGCCTTGTTGAGATTCCAGAAGTCTACACACAATTGTATATCTCCATTCTTCTTCCTTATAGGGACTAAATTTTCCACCCAAGTAGAATGTCTGATAGGAAAAATTATCTTGGCTGATAGTAGTTTTTGAACTTCCTTTTGAATTAAAGGCTCTAAGAGTTTATTTACTAGGCGTTGTTTCTGTCGAAAAGGTTTCACATCAGGCTTCAATGGTATAGCATGTGTAATGATGGAAGTGTCATACATCTTCAAGTCTTCATATGTCCATGCTATGACTTTCCAATAATCTTTAAGTGCTTGAGCAATATTTCTGTTTTCTTCTTCAGTACAAACCTTTCCTATGAGTACATTCTTAGGATCTTCTTTAGTATGCAAATTGTATAACTCAAATAGTTGTCCATCACTTTGAGGTAAATCTTTCTGTTTGACTATCTAGTCAATATCAAACAATCGTTCTAACTCAATTATTCCTTTTAGAATATTGTTATCTCTGGCTTGAGTCAATTCTTCATCTTGAATTTTTCCATTAGGGTGATCTATCTCTTTGATTATTTGTGCTTCAAAAATATGAGAATTAGTAATGAATTCCAATATGTGTTGGTCATCTGCAAATACTTGCAAGTTAGTGACATTATCAAGAACCAAAGGTAATTGTACCAATTCCATTGTGAATCTTTTTAGATCTGAGGTCTCTAAAGGTTCTAAAGTACTAGCAGTAGTAGCTAGAGCATTGGCCCTATGATTGAATCTTCTAGGGATATGCGTAATATTGAATGTGTAGAAATATTCAATTAAATCCCATACTCTATGTCAACAATTGGATAATATTTTGTATTGGAAAATATATTTCTTTCTGAATTTTTTAACTATCAATTTTGAATCACCAAACACTTTAAGGATTCTAACTTTCTTCTTGATTGCTAGGATCAAGCCATGTATAAGGGCTTCATATTTTGCCACATTATTAGTACATTGAAATTACAATTGATATGCAACAAGAAAAGACTTACCTTGTGGGTTGATAAGTTCAACTCCAACTCTAATTCATTTTTTTGATTTCAATCCATCAAATTTGAGAATCTAGGCTTGATCATCTGTGGCCAATATTTTACCATTTTTCAATATCATTGTATAAATCTTTTTAGTTTGTATGTTTTCATCTTTGTTTCTATAGATTTTTGGTTCAGTTCTTTTGACATTGTCACATTCTAGATAGTATCGATTCTCAATTGTGAGAATTATCTCTAGACACATCATACAATTGTTTTCTGAATGTGTAGCATTATGCAACCTGCACCAATCCTGCAACAACAAACTTTTTAGTGGGATTTTACTTTTACTGCTTTACTGAGCTTTTGCAATAATATTCTTCTAAAATTTATCATAAGGGCTATTCTCTTCTTTAGAAGAATAGAAATCTAATTCAATTAAAACATTTGTTCCAAGAGTTATTTCATTATATTTCTTAGCATCACAAGTGAAAACTTCCTCAATTTTAACTCCTGAACTTCATATTTTGTAAACTCTTGGTTCTACATTGATATATAGAACTTCATTTTTTTTATTATAATCTGTGATCATGTATTTCATGCATGGTTCTCTTTCAATCTGAATCTGATTAGGAACTCCTTTCTATGGTAACCACATGTGTGAGAAATCGATAACCATGTATCCATTCAATGTTTTAGACCAATCTCTACTTAGAAGAATACCATAAGTATCAAGTATCTACATCACTTGAATGTCAATTGATATAATATTGGATTCTAGGATTAGAAGCCAATTGCATGTGAATATTAGTCAACTCTCCTACTATGTTTACCTCTATCTTGTCAAGTTGAGTGACTTTCTTTAAAAAAATTGCAGGGGTTAACCCCAATGTCTGACATATGGATAGCAACATCACGTTAGTAGATGCTCTAGAGTCTACTAAGCAGTTATGAATATTCTTACCAAATATTCTCAAAGTGAGCAAAAATGGTGGGGACTCTAATTTTCCTTTGTAAAAGGCTACTTGCGCATCTGCTATGGGAATGATGTTCTTATCTTTTGCTTTAGCCTGATTATCTTTCACTTGAATGTCCTTGAATTTTCTTTCTTGGGGAAAATATTCTAAAGTGTTTAAGAAAGCTTTCTTGATCATAGGTGTCTTAAGCAATTCTGATAGAGAAAGGCTAATCTTTACCTTCTTAATTTCTTCCACTAAATAATTAGTCAAATTGTTTTGATCAGCGGAGTCTATCTTTTCACCTTTTGAAACATTTGATGAATTGTAATGAGAGGTCACCTAGGGTAACCCATAATTATTACTTGATTTGTCATCAGGTGGAGTGTTGAAGTTATTAGGGGTAGTTATTAGGGGTATGTGCAGTATCATCATAGAAAAAATAGGCCCTTAAGTGGCAAAAAAATTAGAAAAATCAAAGTTAGGCAACTTGACGTAAAAAAATGAATAAGTTATCTATATTATTTTAAAAATATGTAAGAATAGAATCTATAGAAAATTGAATGTAGTTTCTAAACTTCTAGGTTTCTTTATATATATATATATATATTTGGTGAAAATTTGAAATTTCAATGCAGTAGTACTTAAATTTTAGGGAAAAAATAAGAAGTAGGTGTCTGTCTAAACCTAACCACTATAATATTTTAGATATAAGTAGAGGACTCATGTCTCAATGTGATGCATATTTTTTTGTAATTTTTTTCCAAGTAAATAATTAATTATGATTTTCTTATTACAAATTTTAAAAAATATAAAAAACTCATATGTCTGACCACTTTAACTTGGTCAAAACTTCATGAAATTCATTTTTTCTTTTTTTAATCACATAGTATGCGAAGCATAGAATGTGATGCATGTTTTGGATTTGAAAAATGTGATACTATTTGGAAGCTATAGATGTTTTTCAATCAGTCTATCAATCTGGACTTTAGTCGTAATTTGAATAGAAAATAAATAATAATTACTTATTAAATTCAAAGTAAAGCATAATTTATATTGGTGAAAAGCTGAAAATATCCTTTAAAAACCCTTTTCATTTTATCAATTTTGGGTAAAAAATAAAGTCGTCAACCACATACCCATCATATTGCCACTTTTTGGCCCGTCATGATCCTGCACATACCCTTAGGTGGGATTGATGTTGTTAAAGGCCCATTGAATCTACCTCCATTGTTAATGTTATTCCTCATGTTGTAATTATTTCCCTTCTGATACTTTTGTAAGGCATGTATTTCATCCATTTCTTCTTGAGTCTTGTTTTCGTCCTGATAAGGAAAAGTATATGTTTCCAAAGTCATAGTCAAATTATTACCTTCATATTCATGAGCATGACTTGTGATAGTGGTAGGTAATTTGAAATGTTCATAACTTTCTAGGACTAGAGTAGAGTCATATCCTACAAGAACTAATTCATTTCCTTTAGGTGGATGATAATCACAATGCTCATTATAATGAGTAGTAGCAAGGAAAATGTCTAAAGCAATTTTGAATTGTAAACAATCTACTTTAGCATGAGCATTTGTATTATAAATTCTATGCCAATTGTTCATTGCAAGTTTAGCTAAGTTCACTTTTGATGTAGACTTTTCATCAGTTGAGTTCAGATTATCTAAAGGTGTTGATACTTCCCCATTACTAGGACATCTATTCCAAGGTCTAGGTGGCCTAGGAGCATTATACATTCGATTTTGCAAATTCTAATTATTATTCTAAGAATATAAATTTTGATTCCTTAATTGTGTAACGTCTGTGGTTAATCTTTTTTAGTTGAGTTGTAACTTATTTCATGTATTCCTTTTCCTCATAAATTTTTACATTTTGATTTTCTTGAGTTTGTGAGAAAAAATAATTTCCATTAGGACACAACTCTATAATAGCTAGACTAGGGTGAGGGACTAAAGCTTGACTATTTCTTAGTTGAAGGAAAGTATGTTGAGGAAATATCCCATTCTGGACCACTATAGGATAAACATTAGGAATCATATGATGACCTATAGGGACTCCATTTACATTCGGGGTAGGGTAAATATTTAATCCATTTCCGCCATTTGCAGATGATCCATTTCCAAGATGTTTCATTTCTAAATTTACATTTATAGCTTTAGCATAGGCTTCTGGTAAAGTAGTGGGAGGATTTTATCTTCACTTCACAAACATACCAGTCAAAGGATCCAATACTGTATAATAAAGTACGATAGCAGACAAATTATCCAATACATAAGGTGCTTGTAACCTAAAATAATCCTTTTGAAATCTATCATTAAAAGTGGTTATAGGTTCACCTTCAAACCTCTTGATTTGAGTGAATTGATGATTTAACAACACGAGATCAGTCAATGTTGTAAACCTAGCTAAAATTTGAGTTTTCATGTCTTTCCATGATCTGATAGAATTGTGAGGCAAGTTGATATACCACTGGTAAACTTCATCACTTAAAGTGTATGGGAACAACCAACACAAGAAATCTTCATGTTGAATTCTTTCTCAAAAGAATGTATCCTTGAATATACTAATATGTTCATCATCTTTGTGAAAATAATGCTTAGGACACAACTTGTCAGGATTTTTCGGTAAATTGTTGTAAATAGAAAATTAAATTGGTGACTCCACATTAAAGAATGCCATCACTATAGGATATGATGGTGCAACAACAATTGGAATCTTTGGACTTGCACTTAAACCTCCAAACTTTTTAGGTCTAGATGATGTTTGACCACTAAGCTCGACTAAGGTCACCTAAGGATCACTAGACCAAGATCTAGTGGTTCTACAAAAATCCAGTTTAAACCCTAAAAAAATAAAAAATAACAACAATAGGCCCTCCTTCTAGCACCAGTTCCTATTGACGATCGTTTCACTTGCAGAAAATAGGTTGAATAAAATATCAATAGACAAAATCATGAATAACCTATCCTTCTCGAAAGATATCGAACAAAGACAACCTAAGGGGAAATTCTGCATTCATAGGACAAATATTGGCTTTTGTTCAATCCCAAACTCCAATAACCAGGTCATGGTTGCACTAGGGTCACTCTCAGGTAATGATGTGATATTTGATGTTAATCTCAGAGGGACTACAATTATTTATAGCTTTTCTAAGAATTATAAACATTTAACATAAAATTTCACTTCATTCATCAAATAATATCATGGAATCAAAAGATTCAACATAATATTTCATGAACATCACAAATTATTTGCTATCACTTAAGTAGATATAGCATTAAGCATTCAACAACTTCATGGAAAATAAAACATTTTCAACAAAATTCTTTCCATTCATTTATATGTTTTGGAATATGTTCAAATATTAAACATCTATTCTAGAAAAAAGTATAAAAATACTATAAAAAATAAAAGTTTCTCCTGGTTATTCTCCATGGATTCCCTAAAGAATTAATTAAAATAGAGAAAACTACTTTATACTTCACTAGATTGATTCATAGCTACATATAAAATGATGTAAGATTTTAAAGAGATGGTTTCATTTATGGACATCGAGTAGGTTTTGTATGCACCCTTAAACAATGCAACATATAGTCTTGTTCAGCCGAACTTACAAAACTAGCTACAAAAGATACTGGGATAGGTAGCTATCCAGAAAGCTCTAATATCAATTAATGTCTACATGCATACAAAGTTTTATGCCTGAATGGTTTTGAAAACAAGAAAAAGAACAAAACTTAAAAAAAAAATTGTTCTCCTCTAACATCCACAAATTCTAAACTTACAATAAAAATGTGGGAGGAGATGGCCTTTTATAGAAACAAGGCCCCATATTTTCAACTTAAAAGTCTATGTAGAGAATCATAAACAACAAATCAAAATGTGGCACATGGCATCTACCAACTGTCATCAAGAACATTCTAGAATAAGTCAAGGCTTTGACTTTTTCTGCAGTAACATTTTTCTTCATACTTCAACACGAACAGTTTGTATCAATCAAGGCTTCCAACTTCCTTCTAAATCACCAGAGTGAGGAACACCTACCGGTACCGAGATAAACTTGCAAATTTAAAATTGAAATAAAATAAAATTCATCATATTTCTAGTATCTAGATCTTTCTTTATCACTTATGACTCGTGCTATGGGATTCTTCCTTCTTTCTTCAACTGATACTCTCAAAAAGCCCTTAATAATTGATGTATGCGCTCTTTTGAAATTCTTCGTATTTCTCTCCAAGTGAGCTTGATCCTAATATATTCTTTAGTTACTCAAAGTATGAGGTCATTTTTTTGTGCTTTGTCTACTTCCTACTTGGCTATAACATTTTTGCATTGTATTATCTTGTCAATAACTTCCCACACCAACAATTGAACATGATCTCTATTTATCCTTTCTATCCATTCCTTGAAAGATTTAGCTTCCTTTCCATCCTATCCTAATGTTTAGGGATCAAAACCCTAACGTGCCAATATTTTAATAAATTCTTGATTTTCACTAATCAGTCTTTTGCACTTGACGGTGCCTCTTTCAAATCCTTCAATACATTCCATTAAGATGTCCCCTTCCCATTTCAGCTATTTCTTCCATTCTCTTGGAAATGAAATTTCATGTCCTAAAATTACATTACTTTGTATTAACTCTTAAATGTCTGACTACATGAGAATTTCAATGTTTTTCCTTTCATCGATGGCTTGCTCCTAGCCAAATCTACATTCATCTTCAAATATTTTCAATTTCTCTGAATGATCACATTCTTCCTTGTACTTTCTTATTGCCTTTGTAATAAATCATTCTCCTTTCTTTACCAAGTATTCAATCCATTCTTCAAACATGTTCATTTTATGATGAATTGCAGCAATTGCATCTACTTGCTCTTGTGACATCAACACTAGATGTTGGGGCAGTTTAGCTTGTTCTCAACCAGATAAAGTTAATGACTTAATGAAGTTTTCCAAGGTAGCAACCTGTTCTTTCAATTCTCTATTCTTTTCTTTATATTTATGTAGTCTGGAAACAATAGCATTTAAATTTACTTTTATTTACTATAATTTTGGCTTCCAAGATTACTATTTGTGATCTTATACTCATTAAGTGTTATTTCATGTTTGTCCTTATCAATTGTTGGAGTGGCTATATGAATAGTTCTATTTCCATCTGCATTTCTTTGTATGACATGTTTTATCTTTTATCTACACCTAGGTTTAGAAGTACCTACTTCTTGTATAAAATTATTAAGATTCAAGGTAATACTTTGAATTTTATTGGAGAAGCTAATTCCCTGATTAACCAATCAGGTGTATCATCTCCTTGTACCTTTATAACATTTATTTGTCCCTGTTTACCACTTGTTTTAGGAAATTCTCTTTGACTTGCTACATTTTCTAAAATGGGGATTTCTTTAGTGATATCTAGAATATATTAAGGATTCGTAGGGTTTGACACTGCCTCCTCTATTTGGAGACTTATTTTTTGTGTCTATCTAGATTTTCTATTTCATCTCTCTAAACATTATTTTTTTATTTACTGCTACACTGAGATTCTCTTTATCTTCAATTCCATCTTTTGCAAACTGTGCAGCTTCTTCTTCTGAAATTTTAGTTTCAACTTCAATTTCGACATGGCCTTTCTTTGATTCTTCAAAGACCTGGGAGTCTTCATTAAACTTTTGCATATTCCCAAGCAAAGGTTGGGAATCAAGAGTATCTTCAACAATTCTTTCATCAATAGGATCTTTCTTTACAATTTCCCCCCTTTCCATTTCAAGTATGATAGGGTTTCCTAACTCTAAGGCAAGTGTTCCTTGAATAAACTCTTCTTCAACATTTATGGGGTTAGAGCTTGTATCTTGAATTTCTTTTGTCACTGGGTGTACCATGGGTTTTTCTTTAGACTTCTTTTCTTTCAATTTCTCCCACTTAGGACCCCATTTGTCCACTTGTTCTTTAATTCTAGCTTCATCCTCTTCATAAATTTCCTCTAAAGCTATAGGAGTCCCTCCTAGTGCTTGTTTCATACTAGCCATATTAACATAAGGGAGAGATGTAAATAATGTTACAACCCTTTGAGATGTAGACTTGGTTTGTGCACCAACATTATTTGTTGCTTCTATTCCTTGATCAATAATTAATATTGTCCTGGGTTTAGTTGTAGAGGAAGATACACCTTTAGGTCTCACTTTTTATTTAGCTTTACCTGTCTCTGCATCTTTCTATTTATTAGATGGTTTTATGGGAACTTCTTGTATTATAGTTTCAAGGGTTCTTTCTTCAATTCTAATACATGGATTCACCTTACTAATCTTTCTTTTCTTCTGGGGAGGCTTTCCAATTTCAAAATCAGTTTCATGTCTTTGTTTCCTTCTTTTATCTTCTTAGAAGATGGGTTTAATTCCTCTTTCTCTCAAACCTTTGCAAAAATCATCAATCCAGTGTTGAGTATACCTTAAGAATGGTCTAGTGAAGTCATCAATTGATGTCATATCTTCATCATAAACATCTAGGTTTGGAATGGGTTCTTTGTAATGCCCCATTGTGTGAACCCCAAAGGACATCAAAACAATACTTTTTTTTTTAAGTATTCTAAACATACATGTGATGCACCATAAATCAAAATTCATAAAAATGAATTAAACAAATTCACTTACACTTACGTCCCTAGGGGTACACAAGGAGACATTACGAATTTAATTCCATACAACATCAATAAAGAATAAAAGCCAAAGATATAGTCCATAACAAAGTAAACATTAACAAATGTAACACATACATGATAAATCATTGATAAGAAACCATCTATGTACGTAAATACAACATATACATGATTAACTCAACACATTGAATAACAACTGCCATGGCCAATATCCACACAAGGTTTAACGTTACATTACAGTACAATGTTCAAGAGGTACAATGATACAAAAGTGTTTCCAAATATGAACAGAAACCATACAACAAGATAACATGATGCAAAAGAACAGAGGAATACACAGTATCATAACTAGCTCCAAGACGGATACAACTCTGGAGTCGCCGCAACAGCACCAATCCGCACCTCTCAATCCTTGACTAGTGACCCAATGGGGTGCTTAGCACGTTCCACCCAACCATGTGGGTCCGAAGACCCACCCCCCATGCTAAGGAGCTAACAAGAAAGAGACCTCAACCAAGAACATCCAAACCGGGAACCACAAGACTCAACGTCATACGAAAGTATCATAAAACTCAAGGGTTGAAATGACATAATCAAAAAAATTCATGAGTCAACATAATAACTTAAAGTCATAAATATCATCACATTAAACAAAGCATTAACTAGTAAACAAGTAACCAAAGGATGATCATGAAACATTTCCAAATCAAACTGAAATAATAAACAAAATACAATTCCAAAGGTAATAAGGAACACAGGGAAAATGGGTATCTAGTGGAGAGTGTCATCGCATAGCTCTCATGGGATCTCCTAGCCCTTCCTCCAACTTGAGGCACCGACACCCATCTATGGATCTCCTAGCTCTTCCTCCTACTTGAGGCGCCGACACCATAGGGTAGCTCATGCGGAGCCGATAATCTCTCATGAAGACGAGATTATGACTTTGCCGACCATGGCCTTCTCTGTCTATCATTATTCTATGATAGCCCTAATGCATAGATGAGGTATCCAATGTTTATTATCTTGTTATGTGGTTACTACCCATCCCTCCTAAATTCATTTATTATGTTTTCACTTTATTAACAAACTCATTCGTCGGTTTTCCTGTGCACTTCCTCCTAACCGAGGCATCGGCCCCCATGAAGAGCCACTCTCCCTTGAGACCCAACAAACATCTAAACCAAAATCCAAGGGTTGTACTACATAACAAGAACATTAGATCATAACAGAGAAACACGCGAGGCATTACCTATCTCGCTATAAACACATAATCAAAGTCTCAACAATTCTCGTACAACCCTTTCAAAATCATGATACCAAAACACTTGCCACATCAAGGGCACATAAAGAGAGAACATTAACTGACAATCATCTCAAGCCTTTGGAAGAAAAAAGGAATGAAAACCCACAAACGAGGGTAAAATGAAGCAACAAGAGTTTTTCCCCAATAATTCCAACACAAGGATAAAATTTCCCTCAAATCTGAGATTAACTCAGAAAAGCCACACAAAGAAAGTTTCATCAAACCCATCCACAAATCAATCAACCCTAAAAACACAAATACAATCCACATATCAACAATGGTGTCACCTTGAAAGAGATTCACAAAAGAAAAATCAACCTTTAATTCAATAATAATCACTCAAAAACCAAAAGCCACCAACTAGGTATTCCACGGGAGACCTCAATTTTTCTCCTCACAAGAACCCCTTACTGTGGCACATAAATCACCTTCATAAATTCAACAACATGGCAACAACAACAATTATCTAATCACATTCTCAATTAAAAGAAAACCAACCTACTCAACAAACAAAACAATTACAATCTCAGACTAATTCTAATATACACAATTCCACCATTAAAGAGTTTGATACAACCACCCATTACAAGATTACCAAATGCAACCATATAATAAAACTCTCCAAGGATCCAAAATATAAATAAACCATTTCCCTCTAACCTTTCTCCCCTAATTACTCAATTTACAAATCAATTAACCAACTATAAGGTACTATAATCGTTAATCTTTTAATCATTCCCTCCTATTTATTTTACAAACTACATGACTAACTATATTTTGTTTCATCAATTCCTAACTAGATATTTCTAATTTCCTTTATAAGAATAAAACCAACTATAACTTACTTTCCAAATTTAGTGAATCAAAACTCCTACATATCTAGCCTAGTGAGTTAACCTTTCCTTAAGCAATTTTCTAATTTCGCAAAGCTACATAACTCGAACAATGTCTTTCTAGAATACTCATTTATATTCAAAATAAAAATCTGGAACTACTTTTCCTCACCTATATCTACCCAGAGAGAATCTCTTTGAAAGCAATAAAGGAAAAGTTTATCTTTAAAGGATGTTGTCCCTTACAAATTTAAATAGAACTTGATTATCTAGTAGAAATAAATCAATATTCCTTGTTAAAGTATTTTCCAAATTTATCATCAAATATATTTATTAAAAGACGAAAACATACTTTTCTAACATATAAATATACATTTACCCAAATTTCTTTTACATACATCATATATAAATATTCATAAAATCAATACACATAAAGCTTGTTTCTTCCTATAGCTATATTATCCAAATATGCTTATACGTATATATCATTATAAAGGATCTATAATTTTTACAAGATCTTGATAAAACAACCTAAAAATATATTATAGAAATGACTGATTACAAAATGGCAATATACATAAACTAGAAGGAATACATCCCATTCATTTGGAGGAGTACAAGAGTTGACAAAAAACCTAGAGAGATTATCTAAACCTTTAAACTTCCTATTATGTTCAGGTGCCATAGCTGAGACAGGTTGACAATGAACTCAGAGGGATTATTTCAAACCTTTAAACTTCAAGCTATTATGTTCAAGTGTGCGGTTGTGACAGGTGGACAATGAAATCAGAGAGATTATATTAACCTTTAAACTACCTGTTATGTTCAGGTGCATGACTGTGATAGGTGGACAATGAAATCAGAGAGATTATATTAAACCTTTAAACTTCCTGTTATGTTCAGGTGCGTGGCTGTGATAGGTTGACAATGAAATCAGAGAGATTATATTAAACCTTTAAACTTCCTGTTATGTTCAGGTACGCGGTTGTGATAGGTTGACAATGAAATTAGAGAGATTATTTAAAAAATAGAGGCATCGAATGCCTTGCCCAATCTAACTCGAGGAGTTCAACTATGCATGAATGGCGCTTGGCAAGAGATAGGTGTGTGGCCTTAGAAGAGACCCAACAGTTTCCAAAGAATAGGGGCGACTTTATTTGATAGTTTATATTAAGTCCAGACATATGAGTATTGAAATGCTTTAAGAGGAAGAAGCCAACGCTGCTCAATTTTCTCTTACAAATTCAGGTATCTGAATATGGCATCAAGGTTTCTTTTCACATAGACACCATTGAGAGTGTTACAAGCCACAAGAAGGGGAAAAAGTTCGTACATAGGATATTGTTTGATACTAAGGGCAATGCCATAAAGACCAACTACATACCAATCATCAGATTTCCTTATGTATTTCGGTTAAGATAATTTCCTTTGACTCCAAATATTTGAAAAAATCAACCAAATGGTATTATGATTAAATCCTACAGACAATTTGCAGTAAAGAGAGATTGCTCTAAGAGAGGTGAGTCTCTCATCCATTTGAACAGCGATAGTAAAAGTGGAGATTATAAGTGATGCTAATTGAAATAATATGATAACCTAGGTCCGCACTATAATAACTCCAAGAAAAAGAAAATGGTAGGTATAAAGCCGAGAAATCATGCATGTTAATTTACTTGAAGAAGCTCACAAATTTGTTCAAACAAGCATAGTGTTCAGCCGTGCATCCTAACATTGGACTCGTTGCTAGTATATTTCAAACGCATAAATAAGGTACCCTCATAAAGGACGCCCAATTTACTTCAAGAGATTCAATTTGGAGTATATACTAATGGGAATATGGCGATATGCAAGCATCGGGTACTCAACATACAAGACAATGATCTAGAGTAGAGGAGACAAAGCATGCACCGACGAGATATAGTAAGGAGCAACAATTTACAAGCAATATTGCAAATTTCAATTTTTATTTTATTTTATTTTTAATAATATAGAAAGTACAACGACCACCACTATATGTGTTTTCATTAAACATTAGTTCTAATATATTTAGCTTCAAACTATGCAAGGTCCCGTACTACTGACCTTTCAAGTTTATTTGGAATGTGATAAGTTGACCAGAGGAGCTCATCCAGCAATTCGTTTAATGAACTTATCTGTCTCCTTGAGTTTCTCCCTTCATTCTTGTTTAGACTGTGGAGAGATTCCCCTTCAGAATGCCATGACAGGAGAGACGGCAAAGCAGCAATATTCTAATCCTAAGATGGTCTGATTGGTTTGCCAGGCACAAGCAAGCCTCCCCCTTTTTGGACAATGCAGAGGCATCTTCATAAAATAGTGATAACGTCCCCTACACTCCAGAAGAACTCGAGGAAAAATAGGCAACATCATGACACCCATACTTTGGTAAAATCCCCCCCGAGAAGTGGCTTTTTCTCTTCTTCTTTCTTTTTTCTTTTTTTAAAAAAAATTAAATCTAATAACACTCTCACAAAATGGAAAGATTCATTTCGATAATTATTTCAAAACTAAAAATCCACAAAAAATTGGAAGATTCCCGATCTACGATTTGATTGAAGTCATGCATGTGCATGATTTATTCCTTTTTCTATTGTCTCATGCTTTAACATTAGTTCGGAAATCTTTTCATCAAGATTTATTTAAAATCACCTTATCTTTCCATTTAATTAATTAACGTCTCACAATACCCAAATTCTCAATTATTATTAAATGCAATTTAAAAGGTATTTATTTATTTATTTTCTAACAACTCAATTTCATTACTTATAGACATTTACTTTCCATTTCAAGAAATAGATTTGTTTTAATTATTATTATTATTATTTTAAATTCTAAATTTATAAGATTATCATGCAAGCAAATTTTAATTTAACTAATTGATTAATCAAGGCCCTATAAAAATATTAAGTTTCCTTCATAAATCCAATCATACATCCATAATAAAATAACCAAATCAACAATGATATAACACCATAACCGCTTGCCTAAATACCCAAAAGGACTTATACGGAGGGGCATTACATTCATAATATACCAAAACATAATTCAAGAAAAATGTGTCAAACCAAAATAAGTCTTGATACAGTTGTTGCTTCAATCTATTCACAATAAATGAAAAGTGGATGCATAAATATGGGGGTTTACAACTACTAGATTCTTGAGCCTTAGACAAGATTTTTGCAGCATATATGTGTGCATGCAATCATGCAATAGGTAAATTGTAAAAGTTATTTAATTGTGAGGGATGAGAAAAATTAGTTGTATAGAGACATTAAGAAACATTCTATGAAGCATTTAAATATATGGAAGCATCCCATGTCTCTTGGAGACAAGTAGGTGTTCCCAATATGGTAGATGGGTAATGGGGGTTAGGGTGGGGGTCTTTGGGTAACCATGGTTTCAAGTAAATGACAAATACGTCATAGGCATGTGAATTAGGAACTGATATGGTATACATGCTTAGTGATCTATGATTTATATAACTTTGGACAATTTAATTTTATGTTATATCATTATGTTTTCTTCAATTTAATTGTGTGGAAAGCTTATGGGGGATCGTCATTCTTGATTGCACAGGATCCAGTAGTGTGAGGACAAGTGTTAGGATAGTCTACTTGTACTGGAGGAACATTTTATACAATAGTAAATACAATGAAAAACTCTAGTTACATGAAAGTGATAATGTCCATGACCAAATCATGTACTCCATCTCTTCGCATACACATATGAATAATGTTATATGTCATAAATTGGATGCATATATAGACATATAGGCTAGGTTTTTTTACTTACAAATCAAGTAGTTGTCTTAAAAGAGAATGTAGTATAGGAGGAAGGATATACTGAACTTTATATGGGTATGTACAAGATCATCATGGAAAAAATAGGCCCTTAAGTGGCAAAAAAATTAGAAAAGTCAATGTTAGGCAACTTGATGTAAAAAATTGAATAAGTTATCTATATTATTTCAAAAATATGTAAGAATAGAATCTGTAGAAAATTGAATGTAGTTTCTAAACTACTAGGTTTACTTAAAAATAAATAAAATCTATTTGGTGAAAATTTGAAATTTCAATGAAATAGTACTTAAATTTTAGGGAAAAAATAAGTAGGTGTATGTCTAACCACCCTAACCATAAAATGATAATATTTTTTATAATATTTTATATATAAGTAGAGGACTCATGTCCAGATGTGATGCATATTTTTTTGTAATTTGTTTCCAAGTAAATAATTAATTATGAATTTTTATTACAACTTTTAAAAAATATAAAACTCATATGTCGACCACCTTAACTTGGTCAAAACTTCATGAAATTTAATTTTTCTTTTTTTAATCCTATAGTATGTGAAGCATAGAATGTGAAGCATGTTTTGGATTCAAAAAATGTGACACCATTTGAAAGTTATAGATGTTTTTCAATCAGCCTATCGATTAGGACTTTAGTTGTAATTCTAATAGAAAATGAATAATAATTATTTATTAAATTCAAATTAAAGCATAATTTATATTGGTGGAAAGTTGAGAATCTCATCTAAAAACCCTTTTCATTTCATCAATTTTGGGTAAAAAAAAAGTCGTCAGCCACATACCCTACAAATACCCATAATATTGCCACTTTTTGGCCCATCATGATCCTACACATACCAATATCTTTCCACATTAAGTTCACTTTTTTAGGGGTCAATATTGTTGTCATTTCTTGTGAACTTAACTTCTTTGAATATTATTCTAAACAATTGTTTTTGGGACCAAAAATAAGAATGAGGTCAATACCTTCTTCATTTACTAGTACCAATCCTGTCTCAAAATGTGAACCCGCAACTCTCGAACGCGTGTCTTATTTCACTATATACACATCTTATTTTTATTTAACACATTTTTCTAATTGTTTATTGAGAATTGGACATTTTCCAAAGGATTAAGCACATGGATTAGTAGAGTTTTTTATGTTCTAGAAACAAATAATGGAGGGAACACTACCTTTTCTAGTGCTTGGAATCTTCTGAATCTTCTCAAATTTTTGATATATTTAATGGTTTTCTGTGTTTCAAGTTTTTTTTGGTAATTCTTAGCATGTATGTTGACATTTTGATGTTGTAATCCACTCTTTTACATAGCTTCACATAATTTAATTATTTTTTTGAGCTCATGGTATACCACTTCTTTATGTTCAACAACTTCTAGCTTCCCTGTCTGTTCTATAGAAGGATCTATTAATGCTCTTATGTCATTATTTGTATTTTTTACATTGTATGATTTATGCTAAATCTATTACCAAATCTTTGGCCAAGCAAAGAGCCTTGATGAATTTTATAATACCATATTGTTTCCAAGATTGGAATAAAATATTGCTCTATGTGTGTGATTTCCAAACAAGTGCTTGGATATAGAGAAGTTCATAAATGTGTCTCCAACAAGGTTAGCTTCATTATCAGATGTGTAAATCTTACATCATCAGCTATAGCCAAATTATACATAAATATTGAACTTCAAATGCCTTTACTACTAGGAGGATAAATGAGGATACAAAGTCATCATTTCTTTTTGTCAAATTTATGATTTTAATAGTCATGTAGAACTTTGACATCATTGTTATTATTTAGTGTATTTTGGTACATTTTGTAATTTTCATTTTCTTATGGAATATGCTATCAATTTGTGATAATATTATAGTCCTCTTTGATTTCATAGATTATAATTAGACATATATATGATTTTTCTTGGTAGTTTCACAACTTGTTACTCCACATGTCTAAACATATAA
>VDFB02308007.1:0-13801 GCA_007258455.2 Sequoia sempervirens | reverse complement strand
GTGAAAAAACATAGTTTTCTTGCATTTTCTTGAGTCTTTTTGATGATCTATTGATTCCTTTTGAATTTATAATCAATTGGATGGTTCAAGAACCTGTATTTAATTTCAATTAACCTCTTGAATGATCTGATACACGTTTATAATCAGTTCTTTGCATTATATTGCTGACTGTCCTAAAAAAAGTGCAGATTTTTCACTAATTTTGGTGATTTTCATGGATGATTGATCCACTTCAAGGTAGAATGCTGCTGTGACCTATGAAATGGATCATTCCTAACATTTATCATACAAATTTAACCAACTAATGTGCAGGAAAGAAGAATATCAGGGTGTACACCAAGTTGTCAAAGGGAAAAGTGCTTGAAGATGGAGGCTAGGGTGTAGCAACAAAAGATCTGCCTTAATGAGGGGCATGTTTTTGAGTTTGGATCAACTAAATATGTTGTCCTAAAGGTGTAGAGTCAATGAACAAGTTCTGGAAGTGATTGGAAGGTTAGTTTTCAAGAAGCCCTAGTTTTTGAGGCAAGTTGAGGAGGGGTTTGTGCTGGAGCGTGTTATATGTGTCATAGAGGTCTAAAAACTTGGATTCCTTGGTTTTGAGTCATTTTAGGAGACTTCTGAAAGTTTCATGGTTAGGGGTTGAGTTTAAAGGGGGGTTGCTTTGTAAAAGTGGGCTAATTAGGCCTAGTTTTTGAGGAGACAGCAGATTTTGGAAGGGTTTGTCTGAAGCAAGTGATATCAAGGTTTGGATATGTTGTTTGTCATCACAAAACACACTTGAAACAGTCATTATATTTGGGGTTCCTTTGGAAAGTTTGAGTGCAAAGTCAAAAAAATCACTGCAAGAGGCCTAGTTGGGCTAGTAGCCTAGTTAAGGTGAAAAATTGGTTTTGTGTCTAAGTCAGAGGGTTGGGCTTTGAAATCATTCAAAACAAGTTTGTTTGGGTCTCTTAAGAGTGTTCCTAGGGTTTGGGTCCATAAGGAAGGCAAATAAGTCATGAATGCAAAGTTGAGGCCTTATCTCCATGTTGGTGCCTAGTTGAAAGGTTGAGAGTGAATCATTGTTAGTCTTGTAACTTGGTGTTTCTTTCAAATTCCCTGACCCTCTGCATCAAAAACCTGCGCCCACTACATGCTAAAGCGAAATCAATGGCGCAATGGTAGGCGCCTATAATGGAGGAGGGGAGGTTAGGGTGTTGAATCCCACTCCCATAATTTTGGAAAACATTGTAACTACGATGCTTCCTGAAGGAGAGTGCCACATGTCAAAATGTGGTTGGCTAAAGTGGTTCCACGTGTCAACATGTGGTTGGCTGGAGGTGTGCCAAGTGTCAACATATAACTGGTCCACCTCATGTTGGTTAGAATAGTCTGTCACTTGTCTAAGCCACATCAGTGCCATGTGTCTGAGTCTGAGTGGTCCATGTCAGCATGATGACATCATACTGATGTCATCACTGTACCTGGTCAACTCTAGTCAATTGCAACCTTTGACTACTTGTAACTTGTGCAAACAGACTCCAATTCACGTGAAATGAATGCTGTTGGAAAGCTCTTGATGAGCTATTTGTGTTGAGACTAGTGTTGACCAGTTTTGGTGACTTTGAATTTTTTCCTTTTTCTTTAACCTAAGTCCTGAGTTGACCAAGGTTTGACCGAGCATAACTCGAGCTCCGTAGCTCCGTTTGACTCCGTTCGAGTTGCGTTGGAGTCAAGATTCTGAGCTCTTCCTAGTGATGCCAATTTTGGAGAAAAATGAGAAACTTCAAATTTTGACAAAGATCCTCTGGATCATCCCTTGGCGAAAGCCCAAGCGACCTACATTTGAACTTCCCATTCTACCCATGGAGCCTAGGCCCATTCGACACGATAGAAGGAAGGGTCCCCACGGGGAATCCTCTATGTCTCAGCCTTCATGTCCTCCTACCGCTCCTACTCCTAAAGCAGTGAATGGGAAGAGGCCCGCCGCTGAGGCACTAGAGTCGACTCCCCCATTGTCTCTCAACCTATTCCTCCTACTCCCATTCAGGAGTCTATCCCTCCACCGGAGACAGATGTGATAGACACTCCTATGGCTGAGTAGGAGCCTTATGTCCCTTCTTAGCTCCTAGCCTCTAGCTCTAAGAGTCACAGAAACCGCCTTGCACATGAGCGCAAGGGTCGGTGAAAGGATTTGGAAGTTGAGTAGGCCTCTTTGTAGAGAAAGAAAGGAGAGTCAATTGCCCCTATTTTTGGGCCTCTTGTTGTGTCCTTCTCTATCCTCCCCTCTAGTTCTGTTCAATCAAATTCAGTTATACTTCCAGCTCCTACTGCGAGCATAAACACCCCTGACCCTAAAAAGATGCATGTGTTTATTGCTCCTTCTGTTGAGTAGCCTCTTTTGATGTCCCTTCTAGAAATCCCACCATTCTTGAAGCCCGTAGATATTCTGAACACCTTGGTGGTGTTTTCCACGGTTCTCTCCTCCTCCTTTGTGCCTCTTGCTTCGTCTGTGGGGAGTTCACATCCTCTGACAAAGTAGAAGGTGGAGGTTGGCCCTTCCAGCAACGGGGGGCATAGGAGTCCACCTTCGTCAGAGTGTGGTCCTACAGTAGCATGCATTGTCCTTGTGACAGAGAAAGTTCTGGTGTCCTTTGAGTTCGTCATTGCTCCTGAGTCCTTCGGTGATCCCAACAGTGAATCTCAGGTGCCACCTCCCTCGCCCGTTGTGGTCAAACATGGCACTCATGTAAAGTGCATGTTTAACTCTTTGGACGAGGCCTTGGCCTTGTTAGTGATCTTCATGAAGTCACTGACCATTGCTTCACAATGGCCGAGTGGAGAATACCTTGTAGGGTTCTCTTCCTTGGCCCTTGTTGCGGGAGGGTCGAAATATCCCCCCTAAATATTCCACCACTGTAGGCTTGTTTGCTTTCCTCATATAATGACCTAGATTGGGAAGTAGATGACCTCTTGGTCGATGAATGTTAGGGGGTGCCTCTTCTTTATCTTTAAATTAGGTGTGCATTTTTTGTGATGTGCTCCCCCATGCTTGCGTTATGTGTTCCTGGATGACCCTTGTTACCCTTGTAGGTGCTTGGATACAAGAGTGATTGTGTGTCGTAAAACTTCCTCTATTTGTTCCATCATTCTTCCTCTATTATGTGTATTGACTTTTGACAAATTGGGGATGATGCAAAGTGTTGGAGGAATTTAGGATTCCCTTCCATGTTGACTCAATTTTTTATTTTTACTTTTTTTTCTCATGCATTCTTCACATGGTTTGATATAGTAGGGGGTTGATGATAGTTCATCTATATACTACTACTAATAGATATTTATGAGCAACTCTGACCCTGAAATATCAAATCACCCCTGTGCCCTTTGTTTGTGATGTTATTGTTTCTTTTTTCAATATTGGTTATCTTTCTCTCTTATTTTCTTGAGTTGTCCCTCATTTGTGCAACAATGTCACTTTCACAATGTTTTTATTTTTAGAAAATACATTCGTAGCCAACAAATATTTTCTTGAAAATCCTTGCAACCTTTTTCAAAAATTCACATTCTCAACTTGGACCCCTAGCGGAACGTGTTTCCTTTGTCATGGATTTGCAAAGAAAGAACTTAAAGAAATTTCCTCCAAGGAGGGAGCAACATCTCTTGTGGGAAAAACCTCGACCTTCCCCTCACGAGGGGGGATTTTCTTCCTTTCAAATTCCTTGATGAAGTGAACATCTTTCGAAAGGATTCCTTGATGATTGAATCGATTTGCGAAAAACAATCTTTCACTTTCAAACAACGCATCCCTTGAGTGGACCCCTTTTATTTTGGAGGGTTCCTGAGGGATCCCTTTGAAAGCCTTTCAATTTGTTGACTACTTGCATGATTGTCTGCTTGCTTTCCTACGTGGCTATTTTTCTGACATGTTTTATTTGTAGATTAACATGTTGCTTTGCAAGTGTGCCTGTGAAGCCACTTTCTAGTCTGACTCTGTGGAGTCCCCTTTCACTGGGCTTCCTTCATGAGGTAGTACTTGGGGGAATGCCTTCTTTGCAGGTCTGAGGGCCTGTGAAGCGCTTGCATCCTGTAGGATTTGTCCATCGTTGGTCTGAGGGCCTTCAGTGTACTTTGTTCAACTTCCTATAGAGCTACAAAGTCCTTTTGTTTGAACATCCTCAAGAGAGAGTACGCATGGAGTCCATTTCTTGCCCTGCGCTTTTGAGCTCACCAGATTGTGGTTTTCTTCCTCGATGGTTTAGGTATACATTTCTAACTCTTTGATCTACTTTACCGAATGCTCATCGGTATTCACACTTGATAAAGTGGGGGAAAAATGTATAGGAGCGAATTTACACCCCTTGTGTAAATTCCCCTTTTGCATACCCTCACCTTAGAAAATCAAATCCAAATGTGAAATTTCAAATCACCCATACGAAATGCATCCACTTGGTTCGTGTTTTATGTGTTGGTGGGGGAATTTTCGTCATGGACGCGAGCGCGGTACACAGACGTCTGTGTGGAAAATTTGTCGTCCCTAACAGATTCCTACCTTTGGAGTTTGCAGGGACATTACACACCTCATTGGGGTTGAATTGTAACGCCTCTGTGTAACCAATTGACCCGAAAATGACTTCATTCCCTCTCATTTTTTCCTTAAAAGGCATTCATTTCATACTCACTTCATATTCTTCACATCCTTAAGCATTTTCATTCCATCTTTCACATGTCCTCACAATTTCAGCAATCTACACAACTCCATTGAGCATTGCAGTAGCTTGATACTCCATCAACTTCACTTTTGTACCATAGAAGTTGTGAGCTTGGATCCTTGCGAGACCTCCCTTCATCACCACTACGGGTGTGGTTACTTTTCCAAGTTCGTTGTTTGCATTCTCCCTTCATTAGCCTTGAGAGCCTTTGGGTGGGGTGATAACGCTTCACTTTTCCTTTTGTGGTTTGATAGAGTAGCATAGTATTGTTTTGTAGTGTTCAAAAATATCTCTTTCTGTTCCATTTCCTTTATCGTATTTTCTACTTCGTTGCTTTTCTGGTTGTTCATGGAGGTGGAAACACCAAAGTGAGGGTTGGACTGAGGCAAACCCCTATACATCACTAGCTATTTTCCCCTCTTTCTTGTGTGTAGGTGGACATGTGTGTGGAGCTTGCTAGTGAACTGGCACTTTTATGAGTTGATATTAATCACCCTTGTGTTCATCTATTTAATTATCATTTCTGTACTTATCTTTTTTACTTTATCATTCTATTTATTTCGTTAAGATTATTTTAGCTAGGCTGTTTAGTTGGGTTTTAGTGTTTTTTACTGCATTTTACATTTTCTAGACATACAAACGCCAACACACCAGAGAGATGCCAGTGCGTTGTGCTATTGTCCCAAATCCGCTCTACCATCCTCAGACAAAGAGCCATTTGAGGTGGAGTATTGACTCCAAAAACTAATTGATCTAGCCCCAACAAGATTTTCAGGTCTGTAGAGTGACAAAAGCACTCAAAAGTGCTCTTCATTCTTGATCCTCATCCCAAAACATCTGTTAGAGTGAGGTAAGTTAGGGAAGCCCTCTGATCTCAGTTCTCCATGACTTGTAGCCTTGGTGTGGTTGGTCCCTCTCTCTTACAAACCTAATGTATGCAAGACTTCACTAAATGACCTAGAAATGAATGCAAAACATAATAGGAACCTAAAAAACAAGAAATGCACACCTGGAAACTTGAATATGTTTGGAACAAGCTCTAAAATCTTGAAAATGCTGATTTTAGGGTACACTGGGACTCATATGCCAAGATTGGTGCATCAGTCCCAGTCTAGGGTTTCTAGGCTAAAATAGGAATCTAAAAGTGTTGACTCAAAATCTTCAAAAATCTAGAAAAGTGCCTATACTGGGACTCATATGCCACTTGTGGGGTA
This sequence comes from Sequoia sempervirens, assembly GCA_007258455.2. Classification (NCBI taxonomy): domain Eukaryota; kingdom Viridiplantae; phylum Streptophyta; class Pinopsida; order Cupressales; family Cupressaceae; genus Sequoia; species Sequoia sempervirens. The sequence goes on along the minus strand of VDFB02308007.1, from coordinate 7,899 downwards.
TCAGTCCCATCCTTTTTTGGAAAGTCAAAGTCTAGATTTTCTCTCCAATCTCTATAGATTTTCTCTCCAATCTCTACTTTTTCTTCCCAATCTAATTTCCAGATTTGAACCTGTAAAAGACCTGCAAAATAGAATATAGTGTTGATTTTCTTATAGGGGGTTTTCCTTGGTCAAACCCCTAGTTCAGTAATCAAACCTTGATAGAAACAATGGATCTTGAAAGTAAATATGCATACAAACCCTGATCTTAAGTGTCTCTAAGATTAGTAAATCTGAAATGTAATGCAACCCTATTCTATTATGCTAGAATGCGATGCATGAATGAAACATGAAGATGAATGACTCACTTTGGGAGATCTTTAATCACCCTAATAAGCCATAATGAATGCATGTACCCTACTTAGGTTGAGAGTAGAGTTATAATGGAAGATGGAATCACTTAGGAAACAAGTCATTAGGCTTGGCTTGATGGGTAGTTGCACCTCCCCAACCTAGAATCCATCATGATTCACCATAGGCAACCATAATCAATCCTTGAAAATGGTAGACCTTGAATAAAAGTGAGCTTGAAGACTTGCAAAAACACTATAATGTTGCTCCAAGACTTCAAATTTGCTTTGCTACTTTCTCTTGAATTCTTGTGAATGCTTAGACCTTGAATTTCCTTCTTTAGATGAAAATAATGACTTAGAAGCTTGTTTATATAGGCATTACACCTAATTTACCATTATTTAGATCTCAAAGGCTAACATCAACCAAAATTTTGAATTAAAAACTTGAATTTCCTGCTCAAACCTAAAAATAGGCCACACGAGACTCATACGCCACTTGTGGCATATGAGTCCCACCTAGGGGGACTCATACGCCCAAGGTGGCGTATGAGTCCCACCCTTGATTTTTTGGGTGGGCCAATGATGGGTTGTTAGAAAAATTAATTCTTTTGTTGATTTTGTTAGGATTTTAGTCGAAATAAACCTTGAGATCCAAAATAAAGGGTCTTAGGGGCCTATTAATGATGATTTAAAGGGTATTTAATGCAAGGGTACCAAAATAGGTAAGAAATTGTACTATCTCCAAGAAGGGAGTACAATTTATGTTGCCACATATATATGCTAGTGTATCATCAGTATTTGTTTGATCTTGGCATTTCATCATGAGTCATGGTTTTGACTAATGCATTTGCATGAAATTTTGTGCACATTCTACAATCATTACATTTTGTGAAAGAATAGGTGTGCTCTCAAAAAAGTCTCTGTGCTTTGCTTATGATTCCTTATTTTGTATGCATGTATATATTGATATTTATTTTGTCAAACAATTCACTTACCTTGTCTCTACTTCCACATTTTACATGCTTTGGATTTCAGATCATATTATTTTTCTTTAAACCAACCTATTCTAACACATAAATATATAATTGTTTTAGTCCATGACCTGTTCAAGCCTACATGTGGCATCAACATATATGTATACACTATTGTCTATTCAACCTCTAGAATGCACATTTAATTGTATTTATTAATTAACTGAAAATCAAAATACAATGGATTTTTTTATTTTAAATTAATTAATAAATATGGTCAAATTTGCATTCTCGAAACTACATAGAGATTTTCGTTATATGTTGCCTTTCTTGATAGGATTACCCATTGTTGGAGAGTTTTACATTCTAATTTTCATAGAAGGCTATATGTAGTGGGTTGCTTTTCTTTTCTATTTTATAGAATAATGTATTTTAAATAGAAGGTTGGCTATTTTAATCTACTCATAGACTGGATAATTAAATTTTGAAACATGTGTATTTATTATTATAGTTTTCTTATAATTCATGAGAAATCATATAAACAATCTAGTTTTTCTTAGTTTATGGTCATTTTTCAACTTGCATTTATTATCTCAAGACTAACATCAAAACATAGAATTATAGAGGTAAAATAATCTAAAATTTATCAAGATATGAATGTTTTGGAAAAATAATAAAAATCCATTATGAATGCATGGAAACCAATTTTGGTAAGTAGGATGTTGGTGTAAGGAAGCTAAGGTAGTAGAACAACTTCATACACTAACCTTGAGAGGAGAAAAATGCAAACTTTTATAGATAAGGTGTTTGAATAAATAATCCTCATTTGGATAATACTTCATATCTCAAATAAGGTTGGGTAGGATATGATCAATGATAATGACCCATGTCAAGATGTTTACCATAAGCAAGTGTGAAGTACATACCAAACCTTTTCCAAGATCAAGATAAGTTAGATGTGATGAAAATGAATTGGATAATGAAGGGTTCCAGGATTTATTATGGATAAGATGGATGGACTGTAGGATTTATTATGGATGGGATGAGATGCTTCTACCTGAAATGGTGCACATAGATGCTCGATTCTACTCATGATGCCTATTTTCCAGGTTTTCATCATGTTACTTGTCCAAAGTGCGACCGAAGTGTTTTCACTAGAGGATGATTTTCTCTTGACTATTTTCTTGATTTTTTGTTTTTTTTTGTTTTTTTTGAAAGTTTATGCTCATGTTGAACCACCTAGTGGTGTTGATGTAGATGTTTCTAGTGCTTATATAGATGTTGTTCCTATCATGATGTGCCAATGATATCCTGCTTGGAGGAGTTGTTTTTCTAAGATATGGGTGGTTAAATGTAACCCATGGATTGTTTCATCTTCTTTATCAATAATGGAGTTAACCTTACCTAGATGGGCACATCACAATAGAGTTCCCTTAGAATACTTATGATAAAGAATTGTTGCCAACACATGGTCAATATGAGATTTGGATACCATGGATGTCAAAGTGGATGGTGGAATGTGTTGAGGGATAAGAGATGCAGATGGATTGGTCAATAGTTTCGAATATTTGATTCTCCAAACTTGGGATGATGAGAAATGATGGGTGGATATGGAGATTCGATTCGGACCATCTTCTTGATATACCTTGTAGGTTTCTCTTGAAGCTTTCTTTTGTATCGATGGAAAACTTTGATGGATACATTTTTCTTTTTGAATTTTCCCCATAGTTTCTTTGACTACTGGAGTGTGATAGGGATGACTTTCTTTATTTTGTTTTGGTATCCATTTGAAGTTTTCTTGTCCATTTTTCTTTGTCAATTATTTTTCTTCAATAATTTTCTCTTTTATTTGATAGAGACCTCTTTCTTATGGTTGGTCCCAATTAGTGGGTGGAATGATGCAAGGAAAATGATTCATAATATGAATGGTTGGAGTTTTGATAGCCATTTCATCATAAGGACTCTTCGTGCTCCCCATGTTGGTGTTTGCACTAGATAAAGTTGCTCCCAATATTATGGGAGTATTACTAACATGCTTTGATTTTTCTACTAACAAACCATTCCCTTTCTATTCAAGATTGTTTAGTTTATCATACTTGATATACTCATACTCACTTTCTTCAATCTATATGGAGGATGTGTCTGATTTTGATTCTTCTTCAAAAGGTGTTGATGCTTTAAAATCCATATAGGAATCTTCCTCATAATCCATTTTTGCTTTCTCTTCAAAGGATGTTTTTGATTCACCATCCATATAGAGTTCTTCTTCATGATCAATTTTTGATATTTCTATGGATTCTGCTATGCCTTGATCATGTGTAAAGATAATAAGAGTAGGAGACTCTTGTTCCTTGGTAATCATATCAAGAGTATGAGACTCTTTTTTTGGATGAAGATCATCTACATGTCCATTAGGATTTAGCATCTCATGGGTAGATGGAGGAGTGTGTGATGTATGGATATGATCATTATTTGTAACATCTTATAGGGATTGGAGATTACCCATTAGATCATGGTAGTATCTTGGAGATGCAGATTCTTGATCTTGATTAATTTTAGAATTGCTTTCGATATTCTTTGGATCAAGTTCTTGATATGGGTAAATTTCAAAGGATGGATTGCTTATAAAGGGTTCTTGGATATCTTCATTAGGCATGAGAAGTGGCTCAATATCATCTTGATCTTTGAGTGGATTTGGAACAAGTGTTGAGTTGAGGATTACTTCAATATCTGCAACCATGAGGTCAAAGGATGCCAACATGTCTTGGAAAGGACCATTGCTAGACTTTGGTGAAAGATGTTGATCATTATTTGGAATAGATTCTTGAGATATGTCTTCTAACTCATTATGTGATCTAGAGATATTTTTGACATGATCATTGGTGAATGGATCTTGAATTTTATCCTCAAAAATGGTGGTGGGAATATTGTCAATGTTTTTAATCATAGGATCAAATGATGTTAATGTTTCTTGAAATGGATCATTGTTGGATATTGTTGCTGAATTTTGATCATGATTAAAAAGTGAGTCTTGATGTATGTTTATTTCATCATTGGATGTGGTAGAAACATCTTCAAAGTGCTCATTGAGGGATAAATCTTGATCATTGTTTTCAACAATTGTGGTGGAGAGATTGTCACTGCTATCATTAGTGGTTGAATCTTGATCATTGTCCTCAACAGTTATCTTTCCTTGATCAAGAAGGTCTTGGATGAGATCTTTGAGTTGAATATAATCTGACGTGTCATGACATTTTGTGCTATGGTATTCACAATAAGTATTATCATCATACCATGAGAAATTGACGCTAGGTTCACCCCCATTTAATGATTCTGGAAAATTGATAAGTTTAACATGGACTAATGTGTTTAATGCTTATTTGATTGGATCCCTTAAAGGAGTGTATTCACGTTTTTCATTTTGTGAGATTTGTGCTTGTTGAGATTCATCTAGTTGTGATTCATCTTGGAGACATGGTGATTGATCTTATTGAGGTTGTTGATTTTGATATCCAGCTTCTTGATATTGAGGATGTTGTTCTTGATATGGTTGTGGAAACAACTCAATGTTTTGATGACATAGTATAGGTTAAATACACTTGATCCATATAGATTCGAAGCATACTTAAGCCACTAAGCATCAATCCCAATAAGATCATTCAATTTAACAAAGACAAAGAATCCATCAAAACTATCATTCTAAAGCACGAAAGTTTGATAAACATCTTCTCTAAGACCTTGAAACTTATCCTATTGGGGGAGTGGTGTTGCATTGATGTGGAATGGTGACCCTTTCCCAATCCCTTGGATAATGAACTTGTTTCAATCAATGAAATATGTGTTGTAAAATATGATGAAAGCTATTTTAACATTATCAATGCTATGATGATCAATGTAAGTGTACGCAAAGCTATTCTAAATGTATGCAAGATTCAAAAGATTAAAACCCTAATTTCAAAATATACTAAATGGATGCAACTAAGTTATCATGGAAGCCATTAATGGATGCACTAAGCTAATAATGCATATAAAATAACCTATAATTCTTCTAAAACATAAAATGTGAGTGCAAATGGATGTGATTTTCAAAAGCATAAGTTTGCTTTGAAAAGGTGGATCCCTATTCAATAGATGCAAGCTCTATTTATAGAATAGGAAAAATGAAACTGATGGTCAAGATTGAAAGAATCCATCAATGGTCACAATGGAAGGAAAATGGAGACATAGATCATGGATTCCCATCAAGGGTTGAGAATGCAAGATGATATTTAATCAAGGGCTTAGAATAATCCAAACAAACACACTTATAAAACTTGCATGAGAAGTTTGTTGAAAGTTTGTTACAAGGAAGAATATTCCTTTTTTTAAATGAGTGAAGAGGGAAAGAATATTCCATGAGAATATTCCCTTTTGGAGGAAAATCAGCATTTAGTTAATTAAAATAAAATTTTAATGTGAAGAGGGGAAGGAATATTCTATGAGAATAATTTGAAGAGGGGAAGGAATATTCTATGAGAATATTCCCTTTTTGGAGGAATGTTCCCTTGCAAGTGGGAGAATTAGATTTAATTAGCAATTTGATAATTAAAACAAAGTTTGAATTATGCAAATTAGGGGAATTAGATAATATTCATTAAATAAAATGATTTAATGAAAAGGGGGATGCGATATGATATTTAATTAAATAGCTTAGGGTTATTTAATTAAATAAGAGGACTTAGGGATTTAAATTAGATAAGTTGATTTATCCAATTTAATAAGACAAAAGGTTAGTGCAATAGGGTGTGAATTAACCTAATTAGGTCAATTAGGTTAATAGATGAAAATGAAGCATTTAATTAAATAATTAGGCTTATTTAATTAAACAAGCAAAAAGAGGATGAAATTTAGGATGAAATGATGCTAATATATCAAATTCAAGTGTGTAATACCATTTAGGAATTTTTTAAGTGTCTACAATATATATATATATATATATATATATATATATATATTCAAGGTAATTATTAATGTTATCTTCAAATCTAGTTGAATTTTAGAGTAGAAGTTGGTTGGTAAAGATTTATCCTCATGGTTTTTGATGATCCATGAATTATATTCAAATTTTTCTAATCATAGTTATTGAGTTATAATTTTATTGTTGTTAAATTTCTTATCTATTAATTGATATTCATTTATTTTGTATAGAGTCATGGCAAGATGAATGATTTTGAAGTTGACGAAGTTAATAATATTGTTCAAGTTGTGCTCATTGATATGATCTTCCCATAATGTTTATTTTTGTTGGGTACTTAGTCGAGTACAATCAATCATATATTACGTAATCTTTCCAAATATTAGAAAGGATCAAAATTTACTTGTATTTTTATTTAATTGGTAAAATGATGCGGAGATCAATTGAAAGCCCCTATTTATCAATGTTAAGGTATATAGATTATTGATGTAGTGAATGTTGTCACCTTAAAATAGAATGGAATAGGAATAATGAAGTTCTTGATGAGATAAGCAATGAAGGGCCCCAATCCCATACAAAGCATTACATCAAGGCAAAACAACCCAAATAGATAGACTAGGAAACAAAAACTAGTCAAAAACAATAAGGTCTACAATGTAGAAACAAAAAAAAAACAACGGACCGACAACATGACATCAAAATGCTCAAGGTGATTTAAAGAAATGGTCAAAATATTGTTGGTTAAACTTTGACCTAGGATCCCTCTCTTCCAATCTCATTTTCTTATTACTAGGAGAATCTAAAAAGACACCTTCAAAACCATCATGCAACCTCAAATCTTTTGTAGGAGTGGAAAAATTAGAAGAAAATTTTCCCTTACAATCTTCCCTTTGCACCTCCATGCAAGAAGAAGAAGGGTGCTCTAAAATAGGGGCAAATGTTCCTTTTTCCTCCATACAAACTATTGATACTTATTAACCAAACAAGTAGAAGCAACATGTCCCACTTTCTAACAAGCATCACAAATAATAGGAGAGCTTTCAAATTCTATTTTTTGAACCCAGGTACCATACTTGGAAGATAAGGTACATTGAGTGGGAAGCACCTTGTTCCTCTTCACAAGCACACACAATCTGGAAAACACCAAACACTTATTTGATTTAGTAATAAAGTTACTAGCACAAAATTTCCCAAAAGAATTGGAAATGATCATGAAAACCTTTTCATTCCCAAATTCCAAAGGCAATCTTGTAGAAAAACCCAAACAAGAAACTTAAAATCTCGTGGCTTGAAACCAAGAGATCACTTATTTAGAAAAAGGGCGTTCGTACCCATTAACCAAGGGCCTTCACTAAGAATGCTTATGAAATCCTCTATATCAAAAAATGAAAAAAGAAAACAATTGTTCTACATAGTAGTTACCTTAACCTAACCTCTTAGAAGTTAAACCCTAAGAGCCCATCTTTTGATAGAGTCAATATTGGGATGACTACCATTAAATCTCCCAACTAGTGATCTAGAGAGATAATCTAATGACTCGACAAGCATAGAATGAGAAACAGGGTGATCCCACAATACTAGTTTACAATTTTTTTTTTTAGGTTTTTAGGTGTTCGCTCAAAGGTTCACTAACCCAAAAAAG
>VDFB02308005.1:0-87622 GCA_007258455.2 Sequoia sempervirens | reverse complement strand
CAACAATTGATATTTGATCCTTTTGAGGCCTTTAAATACATATTCTAATCAAAACTACCACCCAAACGACTCTAACTACTTTTCAAATTCCTCAACCTTTCATATTCCCAAATGTTGCAATATTGACAATTTTTGATTGACAACTTTTTTTGCATTTTGCAACTTTTCCACTTTTAACACAAATGACCCTAAAATCCCCCCAATTACATCATAAATGGTCTTTTAGACCTTATTTAGCATACATATGCTCAAACCACCCCATACTAACCTAGACACACCTATTGACCAATTGATCACATCTTCAAATGAACAAATTTGCACTTAAGGGTTTAGGTGCTCTTGCACCAAAATCACTCCTCCAAAACACACAGTAAATATTCATTTCAATGTCCTAGTCTCCTATTTACAATTTTTGTATATAGCTCTCTTCAAAACTAATCATTTAGGACTATATAAACTCTCAAAAACTTGAGTGCAAAATACCATTCCTTCTTCCCACAACTAGAAATGTTGCCCTCCTTGTGCATACATGCCGAACACAATTGGTATTTCATATGATCTATCTCTAATATTTCAATGCAAATTGCATACACCTCTACTTGTGTTTCCTTCACACATAGCCTACTCATATTTCTTAAACAATTCAGATCTTAAAAATGGTGGAGACCAACACAATAAGAGAGAGACAACAATTGGAAAGGAGTGTAGATGGAGCATATGAAAGCTTTAGATCCTTGTATTCTATGGCCTTTTTTTTTATTTTTTCCATTTGTCAAGTCCAAGAGAAAGTTTGAGTGAAAACTCAACAAAATGAGTCCATGCTGAGTTTGATTCTTGTAATTATGAGATAAACATTTGCACATCTCTTGCATCAAGACAACCTATTTGTGTAAGTCAAATTTTCCCATATCCTTTAGTGCATTTGTTTAGGACATGCACCCAACAAAAGGTCCAAAAATATGCTTGTAGAAAGCTTCAACCAACTTCCCTATTACCATTCACATAGGTTGCATCTGCCATGACTTGCACCACATTATCAAGGCCAACCTCTTCAATAGCATCTATGAGGATGTGAAACTTAAACTAGACATCCTTGCAGTGCTTTGAACAATCAATATCCCTAAGGAGGTAAGGGTCCTATCACATGTCATCATTGTATTTATGAGTGGACAATACACAATCTTGAGTCACCCATCCATGATAATGTTACATCCACTTGAGACCTAGGTGGCCTTCATTTTCTCCAAAAGAAATAATATTTATCTTGGAATACTTTTTTCTCCAAGATAATGGTTCTTTGTTCATTTCCCATGTGACACATATGATGGTCTTGTTTTTCCTAAATGACATCATTTGCCTCATCTTTTATCTATATGTTGAAAAACTTTGTCATGGTAGAGTTTGAAATTAACTTGTCACTCTATTTTTCCCTTAGGTTGCACTTGATGAAAAAAGAGGAACTTGTGGCTGCTAGAAAGTTTAGCAACCCATAATTGCGTCGCAACAAGTGGTGTGTCATGCTCATCGTTGCCAATTTGCCACCATACAATCTTTTTTATCTCTACTTGTTATTTTAGTGTCAAAATACCATATAACCCAATGCTTTTTCCATGGTTGTAAAGGACATATGCATTCAATATTGTAATGCTACCAAAGAATTCAAGGGCGCGAAAATGACATTTCCATAGAAAAATTCCCCCTAAATAGGTAGACTTGTTTAATTCTATCTTGGAGCAACCTGTCATAAACAAGCATTCTTATCAGAGGGACCCATAGCGAATTGTTCCAATAGCTTGGAAGGGCAATGGTAGCACTCCCAATTGAACTAGCTTCCTTGGAACTCCCTTCTCCTTGCCCCATCTATATTCTCAAATTGAATTTTAATGTTTGGATTTGAAGCCTCCTCATAGTCACTTATTCTATAAGAACTTGTAGTAACAGTGTAAGGAATGATATTTATGATTTAACTTTACATCATAAATTTAACGCAAGGACTCAAGACACAAGGATACTCCTTTTGTATTTCTTACTACAAGTTGAACAAATAGAAAAAGTAGAGGATACAAAAAAGTTACAATCCTTGTTCCTTCGACCTTGAGTTATTTTGTTTGATAATTGATTAGCCCAATAGTAGAATACTAAAATTAAAAATCATTGACAAGTTATAATCAACTAGTTCTTTAAACACATAGTTCACTTTTGTTTTTCTTGTACTTCAGATCACACAAAACACAAAAGCAAAGGATACACAAAAGATACAATCCTTATTTGACTATTCGAGTAACAAAACTAAAACTATAATAGTTAAAAATTATAATTTTCATAAACAAAAATAATTAGATACTTACTAGTTGAAAACTTAAGGAGTATTTTTTAATTTTCATTTTATTTGTGTTTTTGTTACTTCAAATTGCATAAGGCGCAGAAGCAAAGGGTACACAAAAGTTAATGAAAATCAACTATCTAGTTTATCATTATGCAAATAAACTTAAAAAAAATAAAACCTCAAAAACAACATTTATCAACTCTAGTTGGAACATCATATATAAATACTAAATTTGAATCCTTAAAACAAATAAAAGACCCACCTTAAAATCTAAAATTTGAAAAAAGAAACATAACACATTCATTGACATTTAGATTTCATTTATTTGAATATTTTTATTGCAATTTTAAAGGAAAATGCAAAAAACAACACTCAAACAAAGATTCAAGTATGAAATTCAATTTTGAATTTGAAAGCTTGATAATTGTTGATTGACAAAGAAAAAATAGACTTTTCATCTTCCTCTTCCTTGTGCTCAATGTAAATGCCAAATTGTTAATGGGAATCTCAATTAAGGGTGGGATCTCATTTATATTTTTTTAGGGTGTGGGGTGTTGGTGGACCTCTCTTGCATATTAGGGTTAGGGTTAGAAAAAAAATAAGTATTTTTTTAAATAAGGACATGACTTGTTGGGGCAGTGGGATGCCCTATTGTCCCCAAGATGTTTGAGGGATGCTTGATCCTGTTATGGGTCTCTCTAGGATGATAGGGAGTTCCCTGGTTACACCCTATAAGGAGGGGGCGTCCTCACAGATGCCTCCCTACAAGTGGCATTGGGGAGACATCTCAACCCCATCCATACATCCCAAGGATATCCCCACCCCAAAAATGGCCTATTTTTAAGGGGGCACATCCCCATGTAATACTACATAATAAATAGAATCATTCCTAACATGAGGACTATGAAAAAATAGGATAACTACTCAAGTTATATTGTCTTTCCTTTGGAATTTGTGTTAGTATTTGATCTTGTCTAATTGGAGTTTGAAGCACACAATTTTCTAGCCACCAATAGATATCCATTAGGTTTGGTGATCATTAAGAACTCAATAGCATTTATCATCATCAATACAAATTATTAACTTGTTTAAAGATAATATGGCCAAACAAAACTTCCATTCATAAACACTCTCAACTAAGTCATGTAATGTCAATAAACACATCCAAAAACCACATTCTTGGTGTTTATTAAAGTTTCTTAGAGTTTTCCACACATGCTCATCCCAAAAACAAAATATTTTTTGAGGGAGGCGTATCCCCATGGAACACTACATAATAGAGAGAATTGTGCATAACATGAGGAAAATTATAAAGCAGGATAATCACTCAAAACAAATTATTGGCTTTACTTTGGAAATCGCGTCAACATTTGATCTTATCTACTTGTGGTTTGAACATGATCAGTTGGAATGGAGTTTTTTGCAATGGTTTTCTATCCATCAATAGATATCTAATAGGTTTGGTGATCATTAAGAACACAATTGCATTTACAATCATCAAAACAAAATATTAACTTGTTTAAAGATTAAATGGGCAAACAAAACTTCCATTTCTAAACACTCTTAATTTAGTCAAGGCATGCCAATAAACACATTCGAAAACAAAATTCTTGGTATGTATCATTGTCTCTTTGAGTTTCTAGATGGAGAGAAGCTAATAAAATACTATTAAAATTATATATATTTAAAATTTAAAATAGCTTGAAGTGAAAAGAAGAGATCCAATAACCCACTTGATAATCAAATGGCATAAACAATCGATATTGTGATTTTAAATTATATATTATATTTATATTGATGAAAGACTAAAAGTTGAAAATTGAAAATTACATAGTTTAATAGGTCAAGTACAAATGAGATAAGAATCACAACTATGGTCTATAAGTGACAAAACTTCAAAATGAATAAAATTAAAAAGAAAACGATATTTGTACCTATTTTTATTTGAGCAACAAGCTCAAAAATCAACCATCATCCATTGGAAATTAAAAACATTCCTACTCATAATTAGAATTGTAGAATGAATGGTATCCTCATCCTATTATACAAGCCCAACCAATACTGATTACACATCATACTCTTCATCAAGTTGTTGCAGCTCCTCAAGCTCTAATCCCACTATCTTCGCAGTTTTTTCCTAGATTCAAGTGTTGAAATAATAAGACATAAAACACTTTGTTCTACAAGTTTTTCCGATCTAGTAGAGGTATACATTCATTCTTCTTGAGAGAGTGGATAAAGCTATACGTGGACCGATTCCTCTTGATTGCAAAGGAACTAGAAACCTATGAGAGAAGACAAAGGGTAATTGTGTACAACAATTCTAAAGGTCCCTATAGTCACCACCAAGCTTATCCTAGGCCAAAATGTGGTTGTTAATCCTTGATAAACTCTTGTAACCAAAGTTCAATAAACCTTATCCACCCATCTTTGACCAATGAAGTGTCCTCCAAATTATACATTTTCTTAAGGGCATTCATAAGGCCATTCCTCACCTCATGGTCATCAATGGGAATAACTTTGCAAGGTCTCTCAACATATAATTTTGGTTTCAATGCATATGTGTCATGTGTAAGGGGATCTATCATACATTTAACCAAAAAATCACAAACCACAATCTCCTTCACCCTCTTCCCTTGTACCACCTTGGAGTCCCTCCACCTATCCCATTCTTGTGTAATAATTATAAGTTGCAAGGGCTCTTGCAACTCAAGCATCCACTCTAGTAGAATAAAGTACAAAGCAAAGTAGATCTCAACTAGCTTGAAGAATTCCTTCCTTGCAAAGGACTAAAAGAACGTCGAAAAGGTGTGGTGCTTGCAAATGAACAATTGCACCTTGCTAGCATCCATCACCAATTTTTGACCCACTATTTTCCAATGTCTTTAAATGCATTGTTTGTAGCATGCACGAAACAAGGGTTTCAGTAGATGTGCTTATAGGTGATTTGTATTAATCTATTTGTTGCACTACACACATGCTACATCCAAAGTCATATGCACTACATTTTCAAGACCAACCTCCTTAATAGCATCTCTTAGGATTTGAAACTGATACTCAAGCATCCTTGAGTTTTCTTAAGAAATAAATTTCCCTAAGCAAGTAAAACCCACGCATGCATGTAACTATGATGTTGATGAGTGAGTTTCCATCCATCCATCCATGATTACACTGCAACTATGTGATATGAATTTGGAATTCCTCTCCTCCATCAATAGGTAATCCTTCGAATAGTTATTTTCCAAGAGTGTGGTCCTCAATTTGGTCTTGCTAGAAGGCACATAACCACTACCAACTTTCCCTACCTTGGCCATAGCCTCCTTGTAATAAGGAGATCAAACAAAATGGAAAGTAATAACACTAGAAAAATAATTTACCAATGGTCTCATCTACATCATCTCTCAGTTGCACATTGAAGAAATTTGTAATTGGGTTCAATGATTCTAAACTCATGGCACTTGGTTTCCCCCTAATTCAACCTCAACCACCTCAAATGTCAAAACAATAAGTGGTCAAGCTCTCTGTTGTACCCAAAACCAAAATTTTTGCTTCACTAAGGCATTTTGCTTAATTGAGTCTTAATCTTGTTAAAGTGTTGTCAAAAGGTTGTTTTTGGGGTTTTCAAATATGGAGTTGGTGTCAGTACTTTGTCAGTCTGTTACTGAAGAGATTTTAGAAAAATGAAAATCTGAACGAAAAACGTCAAAATTTTCTATCTCTGGAGAAGGGAGCACATTCTGAAATGGGCGCCCTATCTTTGGGGCTCGAGATCCACCGTTTTAGGGTTTGTCACCTCCAGCGGACATTTGTCAGAGCATCCGTCAGCCAGCGGTGAGCTATCAAACTGTCAAAGCGGACTGTTTGTTGGCGGGATTCACGGAGAATCTGATTACAAATCGAAGCGAAAAGCAAAAGAATTGGCTAACTTTCTTGGAGAAAAGCGCCCAACTTTTGAAGGCGCCCATCTTTTGAGTGCGGGCGTGGAGTTTTTGACTAAATGCCATTCAAGACGTTTATCTCACATTAGTTCAAGCTTCGCGATGCATCCGTCAGAGGATGAATCTGAGTTGCTGAAGTGCCTGAACCTGAGGTCAAACGTTGGGTCAAATCTGAGTCAAACTATCAGAAGAAAGAGCAAAAGAGCACATTTTGAGAAAGGTGCCACTTTTCGGTATGTTTTCTTTCGATGATTTGAATATTCAATATTATTAAAGGTGTTGCGTTAGGCTTTCCAGTTGCACATCTCCGTCCGGAATCGAGAAGATGTCGATGGAAACTGCGGTGGGGATTTTATATTAAATTTTTTGTCGTTTCGAAATGGCTAAGTGCGGAATGAAAGAGCAACTTTGAAAATCTTGTTTTCACACACTCGGATAGCTTTTGGGGAAATGTGCCTGCGGATGATGTCGTGCGAGCGAGCTTGGCCCATGATGAACTTCGAGTTCGATCTGAAAGTTGATAAATCGGCGGAAGTTATGAAGGATTTTGTTTTCCTTCGTTCGAGATCTGAGAAGTCAAAGTTGACTAAATTCGGGGAAAAGCGTAACTTTCAAAAGCGCTTAAGTTTTTGAGTCTTGGATGTCGGTTTTATGGCGTTACCGTATTAAAGATATCATTTTACGTCGGTTTTCAGCTCCATAATGCACTGTCCAGGCCGGTAATCGAATCGATCGACCGATTGTCGGAAGGGATGAGCAGAGGTCCCTACTTGAGAGGTTTTAGCTTAAATTTTCATAAAATTTGGCTACGTCTGGAATTCGCCCAAGAGTTCAAATTTGAATTTTCGAAAGTGAGTTGAATGGACGCCTTAACTGGAGTTCTGACTGCAGTTAGACTGAACGATTTCTGGGTTGTCATCTTCAGTTCATATGTTTGCATGTGGAGTGATCTTTCAGCTTGCATGTTCAGTTAACTACCTTGCATGTTCAGTTAACTTGGTTGCATGTTAAGTTTAACTGAAGATTACCACTAAAAGTAAACTGAAGTTTACATGCATGGCGAATTTTGGTCAAAATTATGAGATTTTAGTGAAGATGGCGCTTCATCAAATGTTAACTGAAGTTCAAAAGGGACGAAGTGAAGCATGAAGCATTATTTTGTGAAGCGTGAAGCATATTTGATGAAGTATGGCGAATTTGAAGCTGAAAACTTCACTCATGAAAAGGGTCGCTATTTTTAGTTTTTGAAAAGTGAAGCAAGACAATAGTGAAGATGGCGCACTTTTCAAGGAAAGGGCAACTTTAGTTTGAAAAGGGTTGCTATTTTTAGATTATTTTGATTAAAGCATGAAGTTGGCGCATTCTTGAAGGCCAAACTGAACTTCCAAAAGGCTAGCTATTTTTAGCTTATTATTGCATGAGTTTGGCAAATCTCTTATCCCATTCTTATTGTTAACTGAAGTGTCAAAAGGGCACGCCTTAGGTCAAGTTGATGAATCCAAAGAGAAGTTGAAGGTGGCGAATTTGATAAGATTCTAACTGAAGCTAAAGTCGCATGTTTGAGTTTAAACTAAAGATGTGAAAGGCAAACCCTAATGCGTCCACTTATTGAGCTTGTTTGAGTTCTAGTTAACTACTATGAAGACCAATAAGAAGCCTAGCGCCATTTTTAATGCATGCTTTGTTTAGTGCGAATTTCTTATGATGAAATTCTATATATTTCCAAGATGGCGTCCATTATTGCATCATCTTTTGCTCTGAAAGCTTGTATTCTTTTGGGCGACCAGCAAGCTTAAGGTGATTCAGGTGTCCGTTTTCAGTGTTCTTCGAAGCTACGAGCTCAGATTCTTCAGAGGAAGTCAATTCTAGACTTCATTTCCACTTTGCATGCAGGTTGTATAAAGATTCGAAGAAGAAATTTGCAGATTTTTCAGAAGCAGACAAGCAAAACTTTCTATCTTCTGTCTTATTTCTTCTATTTCTCACCTTAGGTACTTTCTTCGCATGCCAGAGTAATTCAACACATTTTCAGCATCTGTTCATCTGGGTTCTCATATTTCAGCGTTTGCAACAAGACCCACTTCTTAGATTTTTTCGAGAAAATCGCCCCGTAGTCTTCATTCTGAAGCTCTGAGCCTTTTTCCGAGAATCTCTTTGCATGTGGGCTTGAATCACATTTTTTCGAGAATCCAGTTATCTGGGTTTGTTCAGAATTCAGTTGTGCACAAAACCCATGTTCCAGAAAAACTTCAAAAATTTCTTTCGTCAGAGGCTATTTTTAGCTTTGTCCAGAGTTTTTCAGAAAGTTCTTCAAAGATATTCGACTTTACAGTCAAAAGTCATCATTTTCAAAATGCAGTTCAATCTCATTGATTACAAGGTGAAATCAGTCCTTACACATAATTTCACCAAGACTTCAGATACGGACCTAAATCATGTTTATCCAGTGGTCAATCTGAGCAGTTTAGAAGGTGTTAGCAGCAATTCAATGAGGAATCTTGAGCGTTCCGGGTTGCTGGCAGCGGCATCCATTCCTGTTTCTATCTTCGATCTTGAGTTCGTACTTGCTTGCATTAAACATTATGACTCGTCTTCACGACAGATCAGATCAGTTGATGGAAGAGTGGTTTGCAGTCTCAAGCCGAAGGACATAGAAAGATGTTTTGCTATTTCTCCTCGCTCAGATAACTTTACTGTTGATCTTGAAGCTTGTGAGAAGATATGGGATGCTGATCATCAACGTTCACAGAGAAAGGTTGCTCAGAAATGGTTGACAATTCAGAAAACTAACTTGCCTAAGAAGGTTGGTCGTGGTGAATTTAAAGGAGAAGTTGTTGTTTTGATCACCTTACTCAATCGAGTTACCGGCCAGTCAGATGCTAACACTTTCCGTCCATGGATGTTCTACCTGATTACCAGAATCCTTGATGGCACAGAGCGTTTTGACTGGGCTATGTTAATTAGTGATTGCTTACATCAGCAGATTTCCAACTTTCTCAAGCATCACGAGTTTCATATGATATCTTATTTGGTCTACTTGGTGGCATTTCAAGGTAGTTTCAGACTTCTTAAAACCAATGGTACTCTCGGTGTTCAGCGTATTCATGAGTATTATCCACAGCTAGAGTTTTCTCAGTCTGAGCAGGACTTCCGAGTAGTGAATGATCACTTTTCCATGAGAACCGTGAGGGATCTTGATGATGAGATGCACATTCGTATTTCAGCCGAGGCCAAATCAGCAATGGAGACTTGGGCAGATTGGTTTATACAGTTTCCTACTTTCACGTACCTCCGAGTTTATGGTTATGTTGGAGAGCCTCTGATGTTGCCAAGATATCCGTCGGACAAGATTGTCTTTATGGAGTTCCTCAGGCAAATGCAGCACGTTCACTTCTTTCTCCGTAGTCGTCATAAGGCTGCGGCAAATTTTCCATTCTCATTGGGAATTTTCACATGTGATGCAGCAACAGATGCCAGGCGTATGTCTACTGAGATAGAAAGGTTCAAACTCAAGCCTTATACTGAGAGGTGTTCCTATGATCCTCTTGGACATTATGCAAATCGGTTAGAGCGAGGGATTGCACATACGCCAGAACTTGAAGACTTCTGGGCAAATTGTGAAGATGAATTCGAGGTCCGTCGTCATCACTATTGTAGACTTACTGTTGGTCAGCTCTCTGATTACTTGTCAGAAGATGTTGATGGTTTGTCAGATGATGATGGTGAAGTTCTTCTCAATTCTTATGTTAAGGATCAAGTTGCTAGGCAGCCACTTCGCTCACCTGATTGGTATGCTAAAGAGAATACTTCTATTGAAGAGGTTTCCAGATCAGTTATCAAGACTAGTAAGTTGTTCTTGGAGAGCAAGCGAACACGGAAGTCAGTTCCTGTAGCAGAGCCGCCAAAGGATGTTTCTTCGTTGCCTTCTACTTCTAGAGCAAGACCAAGAGTCAAGGCTATTATTATACCTCCTGAAGGAGTTAGACTCAGTGGAAACACAGGGAAAAGAGCTACTGGTAAAAGGAAGCAGAAACAAATTGAGAATATTCCTGAGATTCCAGTAGAGACAGTTATTCAAACTGAGCCTCACATTTCACTTCCTAGTTCACCTCACGTTCCGCCTATTGATATAGATTCTGAGCCTAAGCCACAAATTCAAGCAGGATCGGAGACAACTGAAACACCACAGGTTGATACATCAGGGACAGTCTCTCCACGAATTGAAAATATTGTTCAGTCTTGTTGGCTCGAAAAGTCTTTGGGGAGACAAAGGCGTGAACCGTCATACAACCTTGATTTGTCAGAGTTTGGTGAGCCCTATCAGAGGAGATCAAACAAGAAGATTAAGAAGCAAGTGCACATCGAAAAGACCCCTGAATCAGAGATTGTGATAGAAGTTGCAGTGCCTCGAGAAGGTAAAAGCTTGGATGAGGTCGAAGTGGGTGACTTTACATTCACTAAGGCAAATCTTGGCAGGACCACACGAGAGACAGATGTAACTCTTCTTAAGATTGTTACCAATAATCTTGAAGAGCGTATCACGAAGGATGGAGAAGATAAGGCTTTACTCAAAACTGAAATTAGTCAACTTCGTCAATACATTTCTGATCTTGTTCATAGGAATCCAAATAGAGCATTGGTTCTTCCTCAGCACACACCTGCAGAGAAACAAAAATTGGATCAGTTAGTCAGTCACGGCAGACTTTTGGATGATTGGATTGACAGTTTAGTTGCTGCTGGTAAAACTCTTCTTGCAGATTTATATCAGTTGAGGAGTGAGGCACACAAACTCCGTCAGGGTATTCAGTTGCTGGATATTGCAGTTGCAGAGAGCTTGGCAAAAGATCGCGTTCTTGTATCTCAGTTATCAGTTGCATGCGATGCTTTGGAGGAGATCGAAGATCAAGAGAAAGTCTTCACTTGGAAAGAGCAGCACCTTCTCAGAACAGAAATATGTGAGAAAATCTCTTCTAAGTTATTTTCACTGAAGGATGACGTAGTTGGAGTGCTTGCACTTGTCAGTGGCTTCGTTGTTCAGATCCCGTGTCATTATCTTCTCGAAGATGGCACGTATGTTGAGTTGGAAAAAGTTCAAGCGGAATTTGAGAAGCTGATTTTTGACAGCCTTGAAGGTGAACCTAGGGCGCAAAAATTAGTAAATGTTTCAGTAATTGCAGCCAGTTTGAGAAAGGCGACTGAAGAATGCAAAGATGGTGTGCACACAATTACTGAAAGTGGCAGAGAACTAAAGAAGCAGACTGTTATTTTTAGCAGCATCAAAGTGCCAGATGACAGGGAGATCGATGAGTTCTTGGTCGAAGTGTTAGACCGAGTTGACATGGAGTGATCTGTCAGTTATAACGTGCAGTTAATTTCTAGGGTTGAGTCCTGAGCAGCAGTTAACTTGACTTCCGGTCTTCAGTTCACTTGCTGACTTAACACATGCTTATCTCATCCTCGGAGTTATCAACACAGGAGTTAGGGTTAGGGTTTCCAGTTAACTGAAGGTAGTGGCCAGTTAACTTTGCTTTAAATAAGGACGTGCATGCTTGCACATTGTCCAATTAGGTTATTTGTACCAGTTAAACTGAGGGTAGTTGCCCAGTTAACTCTATAGTTTACTTCATTAGGGTTAGGGCGCATGACTTGCATGCATTGCAAGAACTGTAGTGAACTCAAGGTGATTTTAGGGTTACCTACACCTTGATGTATATAAATAAGAGCTTTTGCTCATTTGTAAATAAATTTTGCTTGAGAGATAAATATATGCTGCGCCTACCTTGCCCTCAATATTGCTCTTTATGGTATTTGTTCATGTGTCTTCATTATTGCAATTGATTGTTATGCCACATAGGGTTTCGAAAGATTGTAATGCTGGATTCTTCCATAGTTTAGAGAAATCTGTTTTGTGAATCTTTTATTATTATGATCGAACGTTATGCCACACAGGGTTTCGTAAGATTGTCATGATAAAACCGTTTTGTGAAGTGTTTACTATGCTGATCGAGTGTTATGCCACACAGGGTTTCATAAAGTTTTCATGGTGAATCTTCTCTTAGATTAGGAAAATCTGTTTTGTGAATCTTTTGTCATTACGATTAAGTGTTATGCCACATAGGGTTTCACAAAGATTTTGATGATAAAAGTTGTTTGTGAGTCTTTACTATGCTGATTGAGTGTTATGCCACATAGGGTTTCATAAGATTATCATAGCAAATTCTCAAATCTGTTTTGTGCTTAATAAACTTGTTCAGATTGAGATGATAGTTGCACCACCTTGCCTTCAAGTAGAGAATCTGAATGCGTTTATCGTCTAATAGTCATAACCTTGCTCCGTTTCCTCTTGCTCTGTTTTCCTGGGGAGATTGGATAGATATAAGTTGTAGTTTAGTTGATTTGCGAAACCAGAGAAAACTCAGCTGCAACGTGTAAGTTCTTTCAAGAAAGCCTTGTGCCTCTAGCAGCTGAAACAAAAAGACAGGACATAGTTTTAGCTTATTTTTCCTTTGCAAGTACATTTGTCAAAGCACAACGAGGGAGCTTCCCCTCCATAATTTGAAAAGCACTCATTGCGTAGTGTGCATAAAATTTGTTCGCCTTCTACTCCAGAGGTGTTAGTTGTTACGCCAACAGTTCTTTCTGGCGCCCACCGTGGGGCACGAGGCCTTGAAATAACTTTATACATGTCATGGATATGACTATCTGGCGTCCTACTGCTCCAGTTCAACAACCAGAACTAAGTCCGCCTGTTATTCAGCCGAATTTAGCATTCATCGAAGCAGAACAGTCAGATATCATCAGTAGCTTGCGCACGTTTATTTTTGAAAATCATACATCTACATCTCAGTGGAAACGCAGCTACTACTCTGGATAAAGAAGAAGAAAAAGCAGATCTTGCAGCAGGTAGACCAGTCTTGCCACCTCCCGCGTGGGATTAAGCATCCTGGCTTATCAAGTTTACATTAGAAGAAGGAGAAGAAATCCTCCTATACAGCCAGATCCTGTTTTTGAAGAAGCTCCTGATCAGTTTACTGAATCAGAAATCTTAGAAGAAGAATCTCCCACTCCAATTGCAGAGATGGGTGATCGTGTTATTAACAACAACAACAATGGTGAAGATCACAACGGTCGTAATGCAAGAAACGCAAGACGTCCAGTCCCCTTGCCTTGGGGCGACAATATTGGACCGTTGGCTTTACCAGGACATCATGAATTGCCCAAAGGATCACGCAAGTTTTTCCCGAGATTTCATGGCGATGGTTCAAAACATCCAGATGAACATTTATCAGCATTCACGGCGGCTTGTTCCGTTTTGCATGTTGGCCATGAGGACATCGCCGTTCGTCTTTTCGTGGAGACTCTTGAGAACAACGCAGCAGATTGGTTCAATAATCTTGAGCCAGGAATTATCACCAGCTGGGCTGTCATGAGCGAAAAGTTTTTGGCAAGATTCAAGCCTGCCGAAGACAATCACAGATTATTTGCACAACTCTCAAATTCGAAGATGGAAAAGCATGAACCGATGAGAGAATTTGTGGCAAGGTTTAATCGCCTTGTTACACGTCTTTCTCACACTTTGAATCCATCTGATGAAATTTTGATGAGTTCTTTCATCAACGCATTGCCGTCAGAAATTGCCTTTTTCTTGAAGATAGCCGAAGAAGATGATTTAACACGCCTTCAGGAGGAAGCAATCAAGCTTGAAGATAACATGATTACAACCGGCAAGATGAAAGATGATTCGTCCAGTACGCTTCGATGGTCGGCCCGATCCGTTGCTGAAGGTAGCAAAAGGTAAGCGATACTAACAGCGATCCCTCAGGGTATAACCTTCCACCTTTCAATCTCAGCGGCCTTATCAGGCGAGAAGAATAACGCCAGCCGTTAATAATTTCAGGAGTCAAAGTTTCGCCAAGGATAAACGGGAACAAAATAATGAAGGCTGATCTTTGCATTCGCGGTGTGAGAGTGCTGCTCTGGCCTTCTGTCGGAAAAATCAAAGATGAATGGCTCGCTGGGATTGCAGGTGCTCGGGTTAAGTCCGCCGGATCATCGTCTGAGTTTAATGCGGCACCTGGAATATTTGTCGAAACTCCCGATTAATGAAAATCCGTTGTTTTCTCTTGGTGATCAAAATATCCCTCACCGTTACCGTACCATTTCGCGAAAGCAGGTGAATAAAAACAAAATGAATTTCACTTTAATCAAAATACAAAATATCTTACAGCAACTGGAAATCGTCTTAACAAAGCGACATAAATCTCTTCCATGATAAGCGAAAATTGAATATCTCCAGGCTGGAAATTATTCCGTCATCGAAGGCGATTGAATGGGATCTTAAACGTTCTCGCCGATTAACCGGCAATATTTACAATCCTGAGTTCCTGCAGAAGAGAAGCCGAGGCCGTTTTATATATCTTTATATATAGGAGGTTTCAAGCTGAGCAATTGCATAATTGACAGTGGAGCTTCGGACAACGTAATGCCCTTACAAATTATGAATGCGTTGGGACTTTCGTGTACCCCGACTCACGAAAAGTGTTATTCACTTGAGTCTAAACCGGTGCCGTTAGTTGGTCAACTCAAAGATGCGCAAGTGAGGCTAGCGTCTTGTCCAGAGAAGAAGATTATGATGACTATCCTTGTAGCTGATATTCCTACCAGTTACGGGATGTTACTTAGTAGAAGTTTTTGCAAGGATCTTGGAGGAGAAATACAGATGGATTGGTCGTTCGCGACAATTCCATTGAAGAAAGGTACTTTCAAATTAGAGCCGGAAACCAAATCAAAGTTTACAGTGGTAAAGTCCCAGGACCCACATGCTCAAGTGTTGTATCAAGACACGGGTCCAGGCACATACGCTATGGTGTCTGAGGTGACAGATGATTGTCAAAATTTTGCACTTTCCACCGAATTATCAAATAAAGAATCGGAGATGTGGACGATGCAGTTTGATGGCAGTTGTTCGACTTCAGGCTCCGGAGCGAGAGTAGTGATCATCTCTCCCGAAGGTCGTTTATATCCTTTTGCATATAGGTTGCAATTCGATTGCACTAATAATACTGCAGAATATGAGGCGCTTTTGTTAGGTCTCAAAAATGTAAAGGATATGGGGATCAAGCTGCTTCAAGTTGAAGGAGATGCAGAGCTGATCGTAAAACAGGTCAGAGAGCAATTTCACGTGAGAAAGAATCGTCTCCAAAACTACAGGCAGAGAGTATGGAATGCAATTGACTGGTTCGATGCATTTAATATCAAATATATTTCAAGAATGAACAATAGCAAAGCTGATGCGCTTGCAGTTTCAGCCGCTCTTTTTATGCCTAACTCTGACTTTCGTCAGAATTCATTTGCTATTGAGTTAATCTATAGACCAGCTGTTCCTGATAATTCAGACAACTGGCAAGTCTTCAGTGATGATGAAGATATTAAAGAATTCCTTGTCATGGGAGACAATTACAAAGAATTGTTCTTTGAAGGGAGTTCAACTCCTCATAGAGAGTCAATTACTGAAGAATCTGAGGTTATAGAATCTGGAATCATACAATTGAAAGGAAATCAGATTCCTAAAGGTTTTGTATCCTTAGAGGATATTTTCGACAGACACGATCGTTACATCCAAGATCAGAAAAGGTCAGGGGTGAATACTTCGTCAGAATATAGTCAAGTCAACATAGGTACTGAGGACAAGCCTCGGTTTGTAAATTTGGGCAAATGTTGTACTTCTGAAGAGACTGAGAGGTTTATTGCCTTGTTCAAGCAGTACAAGGATGTTTTTGCCTGGTCATATGAAGATTTAAAGGTCTTCACACCCATTGAATTGTCTCACACAATTCCGCTGAAGTCTGAAGTGAAGCCTTTCAGGCAGAAACAAAGACATTACAATCCGCGAATTCAAGATACTATTTATGCGGAAATTCAGAAAATGGTGGACTCCAGAATAATTTTTCCTATTCATCATTCCACCTGGGTATCAAATATCGTTCCTGTGCGCAAAAAGAATGGAGAAATCAGAATTTGCGTTGATTTCAGGAACTTGAATCAATCGTCCTTAAAGGACAACTATCCATTACCAATCATGGAGCATACATTGCAGACAGTTACCGGATCGGAAATGCTATCACTTCTTGATGGTTTTTCTGGTTATAATCAGATTGCAGTGGCTGAGGAGGATCAGATCAAAACAGCTTTCACCACGCCGTGGGGAACGTTTGCTTATGAGAGGATGCCTTTTGGCCTTATCAACGCCGGTGCTACTTTTCAAAGAGCCATGGATTTAGCGTTTGGAGATCTTAGGAATAAGATCATAGTCGTCTATCTTGATGACTTAACCGTTTTTTCAGATAAACGGAGTGATCACTTTTCACACCTTGTGAAAGTGTTCGAGAGATGTAGGTATCATAAAATATCTTTGAATCCGAAGAAGACAATCTTTGCGGTTACGGAGGGCAAGTTACTTGGTCATATCGTTTCCAAAGAAGGTACCAGAATAGATCCGAATCGGGTGGATTCAATCAGAAACCTGTTTCTCCCTACAAGCAAAACGCAGGTGCATTCCTTTTTCGGTAAAGTTAACCTTATCCGGAGGTTCGTACCTGATTTCTCAGAGCTGACGAAGGAGATTTCAGCAATGATGAAGAAGACGTCTACTTTTGCGTGGACGGACGAAGGCAAACAGGCCTTTATTAAGATTAAAGAAGCTATTGCAAATGCACCAGTGTTAGTTCGGCCTAACTTTCGAAAAGATTTCATTCTTTATTGTTATGCGTCAGAACATTCATTGTCTGCCATTTTGACACAGCAACTCAGCGAGGAGGGTGAATCTCCTATTGCTTTTATGAGTGCTAATTTCAAGGATGCTGAGATGCGTTATTCCCAGATCGAGAAGAATGCTTATGCTGTCGTCAGAGCTGTCAAGAATTTCAGATTTTATCTTTTGAATTCACATACTACGGTGTATGTCACCGATCCAGCAGTCAAAAGTGTACTTACTCAACAGGAGATGGGCACGAAAAGAGGGAATTGGATCGCAAGAGTTCAAGAATATGATCTGGAGATTAAGCCAACCAAACTTGTTCGCGGACAAGGTCTTTGCAGATTATTGGCGGAAGATGGAGATCGCAAGTTCAAAAGCAATGGTGGAATTGGTTTAGAAAAAGAAGTTGAAGAAGACCTACCTTTGGTCTTACTTGTTAATTCTGCAGAAGAATGGTACACACCACTATGGTATTATTCAACGTATGGAGAATTTCCACGTCACATGGACAAACAGCAGAAAAGAACATTGAAATTGAAGGCACAAAATTTCGTGCTAGTTAATAACGTTCTGTACAAGCGTGGCCTTGACGGAACTTTTCTATTATGTGTCGGAAAGGATCAGCAGCGAAGGTTGTTAGAAGCTTTTCATAATCAGGCATGCGGAGGACACTTTTCATCAAGGGTCACTGCATTTAAGATTCTACGAGCACAATTTTATTGGCCAACTATGTTTCGTGATGCATATGATTGGGTGTATAAATGTCAGTTATGTCAGCAGTTTGCTGGTAAAGTGAAATTGGCATCTTTTCCACTCAGGCCAGTTGTTATTGATGCTCCATTTCAGCAGTGGGGTATTGATTTTATAGGACCTGTCAATCCAGTTTCCGGTAAGGGGCATGTGTTTGTCCTTACAGCAACAGATTATTTTACAAAATGGGTTGAGGCAATTCCTACTAAACGAGCTACGTCCGAAGTGGTTTGCAGCTTTCTAAAGGAGAATATCATTTCTCGCTTCGGAGTTCCTCGGAAAATTGTTACTGATAATGCTACTTGCTTCTCGTCAGAGGAGGTTTTGAGTTTTTGTTTTGATCACGGCATCATGCTGTCACATTCATCAGATTATTACCCTCAGGGTAATGGACAGGCCGAATCATCCAATAAGAACATTGTAACAATTATACGCAAGTTGGTTGAGTCAAATCAGCGAACTTGGCATACTAAGTTATATGACGCTCTTTGGGCTGATCGTATAACTCCTAAAAGAGCTATTGGCACCTCGCCTTTTATACTTTTGTATGGTACAGAAGCTATTCTGCCCATTACATTAGAATTATCTGCTTTGCAGTTGGCATCAGCAGTGGAAGATGAAGAATTTCATGATCCTATTCAGAAGAGAATTTTGCTCCTGATGAAACTTCAAGAAGAAAGGACGGAGGTTGTCGATAAAATCACTCAGCATCAAGAAAGAGTGAAGAGAATTTTTGATAAGAAAGCTCGTCACAGAGACTTTCAAATTGGAGATCAAGTCCTTTTGTGGGACAAAAGGCATGAGCCAAAAGGAATGCATGGAAAATTTGATTCCTTATGGTTAGGGCCCTTCCAGATTCATGAATCAGCAGGAGAGAACACTTATATTCTTTCACATCAGGATGGGAGGCTCTTCCCGCTTCCTTATAGCGGGCAATATCTTAAGCACTTCAACCCTCCGGGGGAGGAGTGATGTTGTAAATATTTTGTAAGTATTTTTATGTTTTATCGTTATGTTGTTATGTTTTTCCCCGTTCTGTGATGTTATGTCGTGTTTTAGGTGATTTTTAGGTTAAGTTTTTAGGAACTTTAATGTTTTAGGTGATTAGGAAAGTCCTGACTCCATATACCCAACTTATAAAGTCACTGGTCTACGAAACACCGAGATTCTAGGGATCTCCTATGCCGTAAGTATCCGACATGGTCACCAGACGGAGCCTAATGTTGTACCCAAAACCAAAATTTTTGCTTCACTAAGGCATTTTTGCTTAATTGAGTCTTAATCTTGTTAAAGTGTCGTCAAATGGTCGTTTTTGGGGTTTTCAAATATGGAGTTGGTGTCAGTACTATGTCAGTCTGTTACCGAAGAGATTTAAGAAAAATGAAAATCTGAAGGAAAATCATCAAAATTTTCTATCTCTAGAGAAGGGAGCACATTTTGAAATAGGCGCCCTATCTTTTAGGGGTTCAGATCCTGTTTTTAAGGTTTGTCACCTCCAGCAGACTTTATCCCGGCGATCGCCGCCTTCATGCTGAGCTTCATCGTTAAATGGACTGCTTTGTTCGAAGCTACTTAAGATACAAAGCGGCGTATCAAGGCGAAAAGCAAGAATTACATCGGAGAAAAAGCGTATTTTTCGTAAAGGCGCCCATCTTTTGAGGTGCCAGATGTAGGTTTTTGGCTAAATGCCACCCAAGATGTTTGTCTCACTTTTGTTCAAGCTTCACGACGCATCCGTCAGTGGGTGAATCTAAGTTGCTGAAGTCAATGAACCTGAGGTCAAACGTAGGGTCAAATGTTGGTCAAAATATCAAGGAAATAGCAAAAGAGCACATTTTGAGAAAGGCGCTTGAGCTTTTCAGACCTTTAATGCTTTCTTTCTGATGATTTCAGATGCCTAATGTGTCCGTGTTACGTTCAGCTTTCCGTTGCCTGTCTCCGTCAGATCAGAAGATGTCTCGTCAGCTTGCAGTGGAAGTTTTTATATTATTTTTGTCGTTTCCCGAAATGGCTAAGTCTGGAATGAAAAGAGCAACTTTTGAAAGGGGCGCTCTTGTTTTTCACACCTCAGATGACGTTTTCCCGGGAATGTGCCTTTGTAGCCGCCGCGTATCGAGTTCCGCCTACGCAATGAACCTCGAGATCTCAGCTCGGTGCTGATAACCGGTTATGAAGGATTTGTTTTTCCTTCGCGACGGAAATGCGCATCAAAATTTGATCTGTTCGTAAAAGCTGTGCCTTTTGGAAAAGGCGCTGGATTTTTGAGCCTTCAGATGTCGGGCTTTTAGACATGCAAGATCAAGATATTCCTCGATCGGGCTTTACTGGCCAGAATGCACCTCGCCACCGTACCCACCCTGGAGAAGTCAAATAACTGTCGGAGATTTAGCTTAAATTCATGAAATTTGGCTAAGTCCGAATTCGCTTTGAGAGTTCAAAGTTGATTTTCAAAGTGAGTTGAATGGACGCTTTACCGAGTTCCGACCGGCAGCTTAGATCGAACGATTTCTCGGTTGTCATCTTCGGCCAGATATTGGCATGTGGAGGATCTTCACTTTGCATGTCGAAGTTAACCTGTTTGCATGTTCGCTTAACTACCTGCATGTTGAGTTGGATTGGTACGTTCGCCAACCTAAGATTATCACTGAGAGTAAACTGAAGTTTGCATGCATGGCGAATTTGGTCAAGATTGTGAAGATGGCGCTTCATTGCATGTTAACTGAAGTCATGAAAAGGGACGCCATATTTTGATGAAGCATTAGTTTGTGAAGCATGAAGCATAAGATTTGTGAAGTATGGCTAATTTGCATGTCAACTTGAGTTTCAAAAGGGTCGCCATATTTAAGGTTGAAAAGTGAAGCATTTTTGTGTGAAGCTATGCACTTTTTAAGGAAGGCAACTTTAGTTCAAAAGGGTTGCTATTTTTAGATTTTAATTGATTAAAGCATGTGAAGTTGGCGCACTTGTTGAAGGCCAAACTGAACTTCCAAAAGGGTCTCTATTTTTAGCTTATTCTTTGCATGAAGATGGCGAACTCTTATCTTATTCTTGTTGTTAACTGAAGCTATCTAAAGGGTACGCTTTAGGTCAAATTGATGAATCTAAAGCAAATTTGAAGATGGCGAACTTAAGACAAGTCTTAACTGAAGCTAAAATCGCATGATGAGTTCAACTGAAGTGTTGAAAGGGCAAACCCTAAAGCACGTCCACCTTTTGAGCTTGTTCGACCTTCAGTTAACTATTATGAGGTCCAATGAGAAGCTTAGCGCCATTTTTAATGCATGCTTGCTTTAGTACGAATTTCTATGATGAAATTCTATATATTTCAAGAGTGGCGTCCATTATTGCATCATCTTTTGCTCTGAAAGCTTGTATTTTCTTGAGCAACCAGCAAGCTTAAGATGATTCAGGTGTCCGTTTTCAGTGTTCTTCGAAGCTACGAGCTCAAATTCTTCAGAGGAAGTCAATTCTAGACTTCATTTCTACTTTGCATGCAGGTTTTATAAAGATTCGAAGAAGAGATTTGCAGATTTTTCAGAAGCAGACAAGCAAAACTTTCTATCTTCTGTCTTATTTCTTCTATTTCTCACCTTAGGTACTTTCTTCGCATGCCAGAGTAATTCAACACATTTTCAGAATATGATCATCTGGGTTCTCATATTTCAGCGTTTGCAACAAGACCCACTTCTTAGATTTTTTCGAGAAAATCGCCCCGTAGCCTTCATTCTGAAGCTCTGAGCCTTTTTCCGAGAATCTCTTTGCATGTGGCCTTGAATCACATTTTTTCCAAAATCCAGCTATCTGGGTTTGTTCAGAATTCAGTTGTGCACAAAACCCATGTTCCAGAATTTCTTCAAAAATTTCTCCTGTCATAAGCTATTTTTAGCCTTGTTCAGAGTTTTTCAGAAAGTTCTTCAAGCATATTCGACTTTACAGTCAAAAGTCACCATTTTCAAAATGCAGTTCAATCTCATTGATTACAAGGTGAAATCAGTCCTTACACATAATTTCACCAAGACTTCAGATACGGACCTAAACCATGTTTATCCAGTAGTCAATCTGAGCAGTTTAGAAGGTGTTAGCAGCAATTCGATGAGGAATCTTGAACGTTCCGGGTTGCTGGCAGCGGCATCCATTCCTGTTTCTATCTTCGATCTTGAGTTCGTACTTGCTTGCATTAAGCATTATGACTCGTCTTCACGACAGATTAGATCGGTTGATGGAAGAGTGGTTTGCAGTCTCAAGCCGAAGGACATAGAAAGATGTTTTGCTATTTCTCCTCGCTCAGATAACTTTACTGTTGATCTTGAAGCTTGTGAGAAGATATGGGATGCTGATCATCAACGTTCACAGAGAAAAGTTGCTCAGAAATGGTTGACAATTCAGAAAACTAACTTGCCTAAGAAGGTTGGTCGTGGTGAATTTAAAGGAGAAGTTGCTGTTTTGATCACCTTACTCAATCGAGTTACCGGCCAGTCAGATGCTAATACTTTCCGTCCATGGATGTTCTACCTGATTACTAGAATCCTTGATGGCACAGAGCGTTTTGACTGGGCTATGTTAATTAGTGATTGCTTACATCAGCAGATTTCTAACTTTCTCAAGCATCACGAGTTTCACATGATATCTTATTTGGTCTACTTGGTTGCATTTCAAGGTAGTTTCAGACTTCTTAACACCAATGGTACTCTCGGTGTTCAGCATATTCATGAGTATTATCCACAGCTAGAGTTTTCTCAGTCTGAGCAGGACTTTCGAGTGGTGAATGATCACTTTTCCATGAGAACCGTGAGGGATCTTGATGATGAGATGCACATTCGTATTTCAGCCGAGGCCAAATCAGCAATGGAAACTTGGGCAGATTGGTTCATACAGTTTCCTACTTTCACATACCTCCGAGTTTATGGTTATGTTGGAGAGCCTCTGATGTTGCCAAGATATCCGTCAGACAAGATTGTCTTTATGGAGTTTCTCAGGCAAATGCAGCACGTTCACTTCTTTCTCCGTAGTCGTCATAAGGCTGCGGCAAATTTTCCATTTTCATTGGGAATTTTCACATGTGATGCAGCAACAGATGCCAGGCGTATGTCTACTGAGATGGAAAGGTTCAAATTCAAGCCTTATACTGAGAGACGTTCCTATGATCCTCTCGGTCATTATGCAAATCGGTTAGAGCGAGGGATTGCACATGCCCCAGCACTTGAAGACTTCTGGGCAAATTGTGAAGATGAATTTGAAGTTCGTCGTCGTCACTATTGTAGACTTACTGTGGGACAGCTCTCTGATTATTTGTCAGAAGATGTTGATGGTTTGTCGGATGATGATGGAGAAGTTCTTCTCAATTCTTATGTTAAGGATCAAGTTGCTAGGCAGCCACTTCGCTCACCTGATTGGTATGCTAAGGAGAATACTTCTATTGAAGAGGTTTCCAGATCGGTGATCAAGACTAGTAAGTTGTTCTTGGAGAGCAAGCGAACGCGGAAGTCAGTTCCTGTAGCAGAGCCGCCAAAGGATTTCTCGTCATTGCCTTCTACTTCTAGAGCAAAACCCAGAGTTAAAGCCATTATCATACCTCCGGAAGGAGTTAGACTCAGTGGAAACACAGGGAAAAGGACTACTGGTAAAAGGAAGCAGAAACAAATTGAGAGTATTCCTGAAGTTCCAGTAGAGACAGTTATCCAGACTGAGCCTCACGTTTCACTTCCTAGTTCACCTCACGTTCCGCCTATTGATATAGATTCTGAGCCCGAGCCACAAATTCAAGCAGGATCGGAGACGACTGAAACACCACAGGTTGATACATCAGGGACAGTCTCTCCGCGAATTGAATATATTGTTCAGTCTTGTTGGCTCGAGAAGTCTTTGGGGAGACAAAGGCGTGAACCGTCATACAACCTTGATTTGTCAGAGTTTGGTGAGCCCTATCAGAGGAGATCAAACAAGAAGATTAAGAAACAAGTGCACATCGAAAAGACCCCTGAATCAGAGATTGTGATAGAAGTTGCAGTGCCTCCAGAAGGTAAAAGCTTGGACGAGGTCGAAGTGGGTGATTTTACATTCACTAAGGCAAATCTTGGCAGGGCCACACGAGAGACAGATGTATCTCTTCTCAAGATTGTTACCAATAATCTTGAAGAGCGTATCACGAAGGATGGAGAAGATAAGGCTTTACTCAAAACTGAAATTAGTCAACTTCGTCAATACATTTCTGATCTTGTTCATGGGAATCCAAATAGAGCACCGGTTCTTCCTCAACACACACCTGCAGAGAAACAAAAATTGGATCAGTTGGTCAGTCATGGCAGACTTTTGGATGATTGGATTGACAGTTTAGTTGCTGCTGGTAAAACTCTTCTTGCAGATTTATATCAGTTGAGGAGTGAGGCACACAAACTCCGTCAGGGTATTCAGTTGCTGGATATTGCAGTTGCAGAGAGCTTGGCAAAGGATCGCGTTCTTGTATCTCGGTTATCAGTTGCATGCGATGCTTTGGAGGAGATCGAAGATCAAGAGAAAGTCTTCACTTGGAAAGAGCAGCACCTTCTCAGAACAGAAATATGTGAGAAAATCTCTTCCAAGTTATTTTCACTGAAGGATGACGTAGTTGGAGTGCTTGCACTTGTCAGTGGCTTCGTTGTTCAGATCCCGTGTCATTATCTTCTCGAAGATGGCACGTATGTTGAGTTGGAAAAAGTTCAAGCGGAGTTCGAGAAGCTGATTTTTGACAGCCTTGAAGGTGAACCTAGGGCGCCAAAATTAGAAAATGTTTCAGTGATTGCAGCCAGTTTAAGAAAGGCGACTGAAGAATGCAAAGATGGTGTGCACACAATTACTGAAAGTGGCAGAAAACTAAAGAAACAGACTGTTATTTTTAGCAGCATCAAAGTGCCAGATGACAGGGAGATCGATGAGTTCTTGGTCGAAGTGTTAGACCGAGTTGACATGGAGTGATATGTCAGTTAGAACGTGCAGTTAATTTCTAGGGTTGAGTCCTGAGCAGCAGTTAACTTGACTTCCAGTCTTCAGTTCACTTGCTGACTTAACACATGCTTATCTCATCCTCGGAATTATCAACACAGGAGTTAGGGTTAGGGTTTCGGTTAGCGAAGGTAAGTGGCGATTAACTTTACTTTCAATAAGGGCGTGCATGCTTGCATTGTCCAATGGAGTTATTTGTACCGGTTAAAGCTGAGATGGATTGCCAGGTTAAGCGTATGGTGCCTTCATTAGGGTTAGGGCGCATAACTTGCATGCATTGCAAAAACTGTAGTGAACTCAAGGTGATTTTAGGGTTACCTACACCTTGATGTATATAAATAAGAGCTTTTGCTCATTTGTAAATAACTTTTGCTTGAGAGAGAAATATATGCTGCGCCTACCTTGCCCTCAATATTGCTCTTTATGGTATTTGTTCATGTGTCTTCATTATTGCAATTGATTGTTATGCCACATAGGGTTTCGAAAGATTGTAATGCTGGATTCTTCCATAGTTTAGAGAAATCTGTTTTGTGAATCTTTTATTGTTATGATCGAGCGTTATGCCACACAGGGTTTCGTAAGATTGTCATGATAAAACCGTTTTGTGAAGTGTTTACTATGCTGATCGAGTGTTATGCCACACAGGGTTTCATATAGTTTTCATGGTGAATCTTCTCTTAGATTAGGAAAATCTGTTTTGTGAATCTTTTGTCATTACGATTGAGTGTTATGCCACATAGGGTTTCACAAAGATTTTGATGATAAAAGCTGTTTGTGAGTCTTTACTATGCTGATTGAGTGTTATGCCACATAGGGTTTCATAAGATTATCATAGCAAATTCTCAAATCTGTTTTGTGCTTAATAAACCTGTTCAGATTGAGATGATAGTTGCGCCACCTTGCCTTCAAGTAGGAAAATCGTCGTTTATCATTCGATAGTCATAACCTGCTCCGTTTCTCTAAGCTGTTTTCACGGGGAATTGGATAGATATAGTTGTAGTTTAGTTGATTTGCAAAACCAGAGAAAACTCAGCTACAACGTAAAAGTTCTTTCAAGAAAGTCTTGTGCCTCTAGCAGCTGAAACAAAAAGACAGGAAGTAGTTTTAGCTTATTTTTCCTTTGCAAAGTATATTTGTCAAAGCACATCGAGGGAGCTTCCCCTCCATAATTCGAAGAGCACTCATGCGTAGTAGTATGCATGAGTACATTCATAACAACTTCTACTCGGAGGTGTTGGTTGATACGTAACAAGATGTTAAGTTTGTGTGCCATTCTTGGAGGAACTTGGGAACCAAATTAAATTTCAGTTTGGTTTATCATACATACACAATAACATTGAGGTGGTAAACAGGAGTTTGGGTAATTTGTTGAAGTATCTAGTTGGTGAAAAGTTCAAATTGTGGGACTTGGTTTTGGCACAAGCTTAATTTGCCTACAACAATTCAATGAACAGGTGCATAGGCAAAACACCATTCTAGGTGATATATAGGCAAAACCAGTGAAATTGAGCTACTAAATGGAATAGGTATTTCACCTATCTTTAACATGCAAATATCTACACAATCATTGGGTTTAGGAGGAAAAAGAGAATAATTCTGATGATGTTTTAGCTTTAGGTCTCATCCTTCACCGATTTAATTAATAGACAAATAAACAAAGTCGTGGCTGCTTGTTTATTTGTATGCGTCCCAAGTGAAGCGGCACCCATATTAAATCCATATTTCTTTTATTTATTGTGGCCGACTAAATAAATGATCGCCACCCTTTGTAAAAGGTCGTATCTCTTGAGTGAGGCCAACCTCTCTCATGAAGAGTCACATCCCCATGTATATAAGCAAGGCTCCCACCTTTCATTCGATCATTAAATTAATTCACAAAGAGTTAGCATATTTCTGTAGGAGGTCAATATCTTCAGCAGATCGGTATATACAAGGAGTTTGACATTATAAAGAAGACAATGCTGTTTGTATATTGGCATCTAGAGAGGTGCCTTCATATTCTCATCAAATTGGCCTTGTGATTGGACCTCATTGTAAAAAGCAGGTTGCTGCTTATTATTCAATATATAAGTGATATATTGTTGCTTGGTTTTTCTCCCTCAAGAAGGAGGGTTTTCCCAAGATATGTGTTGTGTTCTATTGTTCATGTGATGTCATTATTCTGTGTTTTTCTGCTTATTCATTTCTGATCCTAAAACTAACATAGTATCAGAGCGGGTTTAAGAAGAGATCCGATCAGATTTAATTAAGCAGATTCTCCTTGAATTCATTTTTTGGAAGGCTTTGAATCTTACATAGTCTACTGGCGTGGCACTCAAGAGGAGACGACTGTATTAGAGGCGGATAAGTGGAAAAGATCTAGCATCTAGGGCCTGAACATTCGTGTCTATATTCAGATCTAAGTATAGCAACTATCATTTGGAGTGACTCCAAATTTGCTCGTGGCTGCATAGCCTCTGGCTCTCGCCCCTCACCAATCGGAGCCTATTGCATTCATAGTAATAGATGTGACTGGCTGCAATGCATATTGAGAGCTGATTCAGAAGTTTTGAACAGAAGCCACATTCGTGAATGGTGTTTCTTAAAATGGAGTGGACTGTGAAAGAAAGGTATTGTGCAGCAGAGTCCACCTTCATTACACTCTTCGCAGAGTGTGCAAAAAGGGATAACAATGTGTTTGTTGGTGCCCTTTTTAAAAGAGGAGTATACAGATTGCAGTATGTTAAAGCTGCTATAAGATAAGTGCTTGTATTTTGAAATCACATGAACTTCTTGCGCCTAGAGTTGGGTGTATTGTGAGAGGTTGATGCACTATTGATAATCAACTTTATGAGTAATAAATGAGATGTGATGATACAGTGGTAATGCCTATTTTGACGGATCTGATATAATTTCTGAGTATGCAGAAAAATCAATTCGAATCTGTATCCATCAGATCTGGGGTGTAAAGAGATAAGTATTTCATGTTTGAATAATGTTCATGAATTTTTTATGTAGTTATTAATTCATGCTATAACATTGAGATAGTGAATCATGTATGATTCTAGCATTGGTATTTCTTCAGGGTAGTTTTAACTATTAGTAATCTCTCTCTAAAATGCTTCCAGGACGGATCGAAGAGCAAGAGGGTGATGAGAGATTGCATAGAGAGGAAGAGCTTGAGGCATCTTGTGAGGAAGTCATGCCAACTGGAGAAATGATCAAGCATGGAGTCATAGCTTGCAGCCATGGGACTGAGTTGGTGGCTGGAGACATCTCTCAAAGAGGAAGAACCTATTCAGGTTGTCATTGCGATCAGTTTCTTCGAAGAGGAGGAATTAACATTTAGAGGGAGTCTGACAATTCATCAGAGGCAACCTTGGACGAGGAGGTCAGGAGGTTGATGCAAGTACTTGGAGCTTCAAAGGGAGTCACATCATCATGAAGATCTGTTGTTAATGCATTTTTTCTCTGAGACGGAAAAATTTGAGGTGGAAGCCCTTGTTAATGCATTTTTCTCTGAGATGGAGAAATTTGAGGTGGAAGCCCTTGTTAATGCATTTTCCTCTAAGACAAAGAAATTTGAGGTGGAAGCCCTTGTTAATGCATTTTTCTCTGAGACGAAAAAATTTGAGGTGGAAGCCCTTGTTAATGCATTTTTTCTCTGAGACAGAGAAATTTGAGGTGAAAGCCCTTGTCCATCTCTGAGACGGAGATGTGGTTCTTTCCACCCTCTGGGAGTAGCCATGGTGGATGTCATGTTGAGAGACTCCATGACAACATCACGTTGAGAGACTTTGTGATATATTCTTTGTACTTGTGTTTATCCACACATGGGAGTAGCCATGGTGGACGTCATGTTGAGAGACTCCATGACGACATCACGTTGAGTGACTCCATGATGGGCACTTGTGCACATGTTCCTTTCCACACATGGGAGTAGCCATGGTGGACGTCATGTTAGTGACTCCATGAAGCGATATCCGCACGTTGAGTGGCTCCGTGATGAACTCTTTTCACAAATGGATGCAGCCATTGTGAGTGTCATGTTGAGAGACTCCATGGCATTGTATATCAGGAAGGATTCCTCCCTAGCTAAGAGGGAGTGTTGATGTTTAGGTTAGGGTCTCATCATGCCGATTTAATTAAAGGCAAATAAACAAAGTGGTGGCTACTTGTTTTATTTGTATAGATCTAAGTGAAGCTGACACCCATATTAAATCCATATTTTTAATTTATTATGTGACTAAATAAAATGATAAGCCACCCTTTGTAAAGGTCCATATCTCTTAATTGAGAATGAGCCACCTCTCTCATGAAGAGCCGTCCTCATGTGCTAAGCAAAACCTACAACATTCAATCATTAATTAATTCAGAGTTCTTTCATTTCTGTAGAGATTAGATATCTTCAGCAGATCGGTATATACAAGGAGTTTGACATTATAAAGAAGACATTGTTGTTTGTATATTGGCATCTAGAGAGGTGCCTTCATATTCTCATCATATTGGCCTTGTGATTGGGCGTCATTGTAAAAAGCGAGTTGCTGCTTATTATTCAATATATAAGTGATATATTGTTGCTGGGTTTTTCTCCCTCAAGAAGGAGGGTTTTCCCAGGATATGTGTTGTGTTCTATTGTTCATGTGCTGTCATTATTCTGTGTTTTTCTGCTTATTCATTTCTGATCCTAAAACTAACAACCGAGACATGAGGTGGTATGGTTTCAACACAAAGAAACTGCAATTCTCATTGTGAGCAAGAACGAACTTTCTTTCTCTACCCATGGTATTTGATGTAGGAGCATTGAAAGGTTCAAGTAATCAACATCACCAAAGTTGTTTTATGTTTAATTTTGGTTTGTATGTATTAACCTTGGGTTTCTATGTGTGGGAGAAATCTTTAAAATTTGGAATTTATCAAATTTAAATTGTTTTTCTCTCATTTTGGGTGTCCCACTTGTCAAGAACGTTAGAAATTCCTTTATGTCACTTGTTTGCTGGTTGATTACATGTTTTAACTGGTTAGGAGAGCAGATGAGTTGTTGAAATGGGGAAACAAGCAGCTTATGAAGAGATTCAGTGCACAACCTAAAGCAGCCATTGATTGTCCTTATACCTCAGTTATAGTTGAACCCAGATTAAACACTTTGTAGTCATCTAGGTAATCATCTTCATCCTTGAGGACTTATGCTTAGACTTCCAAATTTTACCACCTCAACAAAGATTCCTACTAAATCTAGATGCTATTAAAATGTCTGAGATTTGTTGGCAGAGACGGCAGCTTGCTTAGAGGCCTGATGGATAAAAGCAGTGATTTGGTATTATGCCTTTGTACTTTATGTTTTACTATGAATATGAGTAAATAGACTAATAAAAGGAATGATCAAATGCATACAACGTGCATAAACCTATATGTAATAATTAGATTTTGATGCAGCTGTAAGGCAATTGATGCAAGGAGACAGTGTATGCTAATAAACTTATTCATGTTTGCAATATTTTTTGTCTGCAATGTGTATACTTATAGATAAATACCATGTGCCATATGACTGATGAGCTTGTGTAAAGCTATTTATTTTTGTTTAAAAAGTAGAATTAATATTTGTTCCTTGTTCGTTATCTTTGTTTTTATTCAGTATTTAATAGAATTTATTTTAGGATTTTTTACTTGTAAAGATCAAATATAATATTATTCTGTAAGAAATTTGTGACCATAAATAAGATGGTTATATGTGTTCTGAGCACTCCATTTGGATGCTTACTTAACTTCTATGCACAAAAACTTACAATGTTAGTCTAAATTTCCACACAGAATATGAGACATAGGAAACTCTGCTGTAGACCTTAAATTGGTCATACAGCAAAAGGGTTTTAATATTGATGCTAATCTCAATTTTCAAATTCTCCTCCATTTAAAGAGTACTAAAATCCTAGCTCTAAGGTCAAACTTTGTCATACACAATTCCATTCTTTACACATAAAAGACAATCAGTGCACCTATTGACCGTATAAATTACATTTGCATAGAAGTGCAATTTTGTGTGAACACGCCCTTATTATTCCAATGTTTCTTGATAATCCTGATACATCAAAACCTCAGTCACAACCCTGAAAGTGTCCACTTATCAGAATATTTTAGCCTTGATGCTATTGAAGAATATCCAATTCAAGAACTTTTAAAAAATCAAGAATTAACTACTTAGTATACTCCCTTTTATGTAATCTCCAAAACTTTTAAAAAATCAAGAATTGACTACTTAATATGTATTTTGAGTACGGTTATTCTTTCTTCCTCATATAAAAATATTTGTATCAGATCCAGTAGTCCAAACTGAAAGAACTGGGGCTGTGGGTACTGCTGTGGACCAGGGATGGCATTCAAATTATAGTACGTGAGTAAATAAACAAGGATAGGGCTATACTATATTTAAATGTAGGAACCAGAAAATATTGGCACACGGATGGAGACACAGTTCATGTTCCTATAATGGAATTTCCTGGGAACTATGCATAAAAATGAAGATGCTGACTATATATATCGAGACAGGATTCTTATTACATGTAAATTCCCTACAATATTATATCTGTGTAAAAATTCTAGATATCTCTGACAGAGGTCCTAGCTGAGTAGATTGACTTATAACTTTCTTGGAAGTTATGCTCAAACTCACGAACAATAATCTAATTTAATTAAGAAAACAAGGAACTGTGTAATTACATAGTTAAAATAATAGATATACGGGTGCATACCAGAATAGTGAATCACCAATGTAGGACCACTTCCATCCTTGGATGACCTTCCAGCATTTCCAGACATAATCTTATTACTAACATTTTCTGCTTCCAAATTAAGTTGCCCAGCTTGTAGCCTGACAGTAATTACCACTGACGCACCAGGTTGCAAAGGAAGTGCTGATTGCAGGACATCATGTCCAATAGAAATTACATTCTCTTGTTGTTTCCCAGAAAGTGAAACATTTGCCTCCACCACAGCAACAGAACCAGCATTTGCAAGACCTATTTGGATGTCTCGGATTTCCCCTTCATATAGAACTGTTGAGACATCTCCTCCAATCACATGAGGAATCAAGAGAGGCAAAGATGGAACTACTGTTATGTTTTGGTTGGGTACATTCCTAATTTTGGGAAACCCAGAACTTCGAAAAGGATCAGCCAAAATAAGGCCATGTGCAGCTCCAAGTAAAAGATCGTCTACATCTCCAAAGAGATGCTCAGTTATTACACCAAAACAACGAACAATGCATCCTTCAACAGTCAATGGACCAACAGAAATTGGAATACCAGATAAAGATATAATCTGAGACGTGTTGGGTGGAAGAGTTACACTACTAGGAAAAGCCTCAAAATTCTCTGAAGGAAGAGAAAGATATATACTCTCAACTGCTAACTCAAATGTGCATGGATTTGCTAGTTCTACTAATACTTGAACAGGCTCACCAACTATCCAAATAATTTCCTGCTTCTTGTCATCACTTGACTCTCCAAAAGGTGTATAAATAAATGGACCTGATGGAGCAGACCCAGACCACCAGTCTTTCTTTCCTGGATTGCGCTGAACAATCTCCATTTGCGGAGGAAGCTTTGGTATTGAATGTAATCTACATGGTAAGATTTTGAAAAGAAGAGTTTAATACACATAAAATCAATAATGAAAAACACAGTATCAGTTAATTGTGTCCAAGGTAGTAAATGATATGCCAACAATTTTTTGTATGATTCTCAATGGTGACTGTAGTATAACTGTTTTTAGTTTCTAAAGATTATGTGTGTTAATGAAAACCACTTCTTTGCCAATTTAAGAATAAAAGTTATTTTCATAAATATAATGGCAGGTTTGCAAGACATCAAGGACAGTCATTAAATTATAAGGTACCAGGATAACAAATATTGAAATACTATGATACAAAATTGCATGTAATCATAACAAGCATGAGATTTTATCATTGAAAACAAAATGATTCAAATTTCAAATTACCAGTTATGAATAATAATTACCAAAGGCAATCATAAAAGCACCATTAAATTGAAACAAAGAAAAACAGGTGTTATCAATGGCGTGATACCGACATATATGGTTAGAAGCTATAGCAGTCAATATGGTATCCTTCCCAACTAGAATGCAAATAATACAATAAAAATAAAAACCATAAGCTTATGGTAAACTTAAAGTACATTAAGTATTAAAGTGGTGGTATAAATGAGTTTTGGAAGTCAACTAAGTGAGCTTTCAATGGTACTAAATAGTTTGGCACTGCATTGAACCGATTTATAGTCAAAGGAATGATAACAACATGCACAACCTGCAAAACCCACCTCACTCAAAGCAAGGAATCCCAATCCACGAAATACTAAACTTGGGAGTTAAGTCATACATGTCCAACAGCAGCACAATTTTCAAAGTTTCATCAATGATGCATTAATAGAAAATTTTATTACCAAGACGTACCCCCCCACCCGCCCCCTACTAGTATTGGTCAGGTTCTAGTGATTATCCTCTAGGCTCACCCAAGGTCCCACTCAAGTTCCCTATGGAGGTTGGACGAGCCTAGGCCAAACCATGGGCCACCCTATTAGCATGTTTGCAAATTTTTGGGTCTTTGTCTGAGAAAGTGCAATAGTTGTTGCAAAATTGCTTAAACCCTAAGGTCTTGTGTGCACTCTTTATTTCTTTTCCTCATTGACCGCCTACTTCAATCATCTAGTTCTTTAAGTTGTTACTCAAGCCCCCCCTACTTTGTTCTTTAACTGGCCCCTAAGCCTAGCTTACCAACCTAGTCGGTTTTCACACATGCATATAGGGTAACTTAAGTGACCGCTCCCTTGGGCCTTGCCTAGACATGAGTCGAAATCCCACAAGCCTGCAAGCTCACTCTTTGCCTATCCCATCAATTGTGCGAGCATGCAATATTGTGACATCTATCACCCCACTCCCACTTGGCATTCACATGGCACTCTTCGGTTGCATCGCAGGCCCAACTTGCACATTTCTTTCAAGCCTACGAACACGCAATGGCCCAACATCTATTTGATCTTGACGCATGGCTTATTTTCTATTGATTCCGCGCATTTGCAGGTTTGTTTAGGCGAGTCCCATTTCAAATTGTGGACTCATGGAAAAGTGACATGTGGCCTTGTCAATGCCATGGTGGCTAACATTCTCACCTTTTCAAAAGTTCTCTATTCTGTGGGCCTGTGCAAATGACATGGAAAATTAAAGTGACATGAAGCTCTCTCATTGGCTTGATTTTTCAAAGCATGTCAACTTCCAATCAAAAATTTTCAAATTTGATCAAGGCAATTAAGGATCTTTGATCTTTCTCACATTTTTGAAGATAAACAACTCATATTCAATTTCTCAAGCGACTATGATGGTAACTCTACCGAGGATGATTTCAACTGTTCCCATCGCCCTCAATGGTGTTTCCAAGTTCCCAAGGTTACTAAGCAATGGAATTAACTAATGGTGCCCTACAAGTGTCCTCTAATGCACGATTTGTGCAGGTTCCTTCTCTCTAGCCACAAAACGTAAATGTGTGTCTATCATTTGATACTTGGGATTGCTCTGCATGCATCTGATATCAAATTTTGTGTAGGCTGATCGGATTTCTTCCTTTTGTGAACCCTAATTGGATTAGGGTTTGATGTTTGATCATTTGAGTTATGCTTGAACTATAAAGGCAAGTATTTGTTGATGTTATTGAGCAGCGTCAGGATCTTCTTCCAGCCAATCTCCTTCGCATTAATGATAAATTAAATAATAGCCCTTGGCTATTTAATATATGTTGATAACAATTATGAGGAGGCGCCTCATTTATTTAATATCTATTTTATTGAGATACACGATGTGAAGAGTCACATCTCTTGTAAACTAAATAATGTTTATTAATATTTATGTTTTGAGGCCGACTTCCTTCTAATCGGCGATCTACTTGAAGAGACACATACTTCATTGAGGCCGACCATTCACCTTGAGGAATCGTGTCCTTTGAAGACCTCCTCATCGAATAGTATATATTGGAGATACTATTCGATCATTGATATATATTCACTTGTTCATTTGATTATCATTTTGTGCAAGTTCATCCTTTACATTGGCTGTGAGTTTCAAAGAGCGATCCACTTCAAGGACCGGTCAATATATATTGAAGAAGTCAGATCGAAGGTTTCAAGGAGGCTGAACCTCTGATCAAGAAAGTGTGAATTTCTTGAAGAAGCAAATCGATATATTGAAGAGGCTGATCACAGATATACTTCATGAGCAGTTCGATATATTGAAGAGGTTGATCGATATATTGAAGAG
The DNA here is from genome assembly GCA_007258455.2 of Sequoia sempervirens. Classification (NCBI taxonomy): domain Eukaryota; kingdom Viridiplantae; phylum Streptophyta; class Pinopsida; order Cupressales; family Cupressaceae; genus Sequoia; species Sequoia sempervirens. Next base: position 52,575 of record VDFB02308005.1, on the reverse strand, counting down.
GCTGATCACAGCATTACAGAAGGCTGAGTTTGTCATCAGTATAAGCATCATATATTTCTGTGTTAGCATCAGATTGTGGTGCTCTTACTTGGCCTCCATATCAGCCTCTTTGTAAAGGAGACCTTTGTTTATCATTCAATATATAAGTGATATATTGTTGCTGGGTTTTTCTCCCTCAAGAGGAGGGTTTTCCCAGGGTATTTGCAGTGTCATTGTGTTATTTTTTGAATTAAATTTTTGTGCTCTAATCTGATCATAAAAACTAACATGGTATCAGAGTGGGTATAAGGAAGATCCTGATCAGATTTGTGCAAGCAGTTTGCCAGTGATCTTGAAGATCGATTGAGAGTTGAGGCTGCGTGGCATTCATTTCACAAGCACATGTCTCAAGGAGTGCGATCTATAGGGGCCGAAGAAATGTATGTTTGGGTGCACTGTGGGGGCTGCCTACAGAAATAATTGTCCGTGTAAAGTATGGCCTGTACTTCTTTGGTATTGGTATCCCTTGAAGCCGTGAATGTTTGTAAGGCAATCGGAGGCAATAGATTCGAGTGCAATATTTTATCATGTGCTTAGAAGGCACCAAGGATATTGAGTGGATCTCTTGCTAGTACAACACAAGAAGATTAAAGAGGAGAAATATTGTCGTCAATATGTTGGTTATGGATATTTGTGTTGAGCATATAATTGTTGAGTGTATGCTGTCATAAAAGAAGCCATTACTACAAGAAGCCACTACTACATCGAAGAGATAAGTATTTTTTTGTTGTTTATATTTTTATGTGAAACTCAGTCTACTGAGTTGTGCAGATCTGATAATGTTTGTTTGATCATGTGTGTAGTAAAGATCGTGTTTTCTCTTGAATTGTGATCCAGTGGATGAGATCATTCGGTGTCACCTTGATTCATCGTGTGTTGCTAGTAAGCGTGTTGCATCTGTTTCATAATCTGGTGGGTTGCAGCAAGAAACAAAGTGCATCGTAAATTTGAACGGTCAAAGACCATGTTCAAATTTAACCTTGCCAGGGGCCTATGTTTAAGCCGTGAAGGTTGTGGACTAATCTGAGCACAAGAGCAACGTATCTTACTGTGTCCAGTAATTGCATCCATCAGAATACTTAAAGAGATAAGTATTTTTTGTTTTGTTTGAAATCACCTTTCTAGGCTGAATTTCAGTTATATTATTTATTTGGATCATGTGTAATTAGTAAAGAGAGATTATGGTTTCTCTTGAATTGTGTTCATTGGCATAAGATCCTTTGAAGATTCAAATTATTATCTGCGAGTTATTTTTCATGCTAGTTGTGAAGATTTTTGAGTGTGACTCTGAAATAAAAAAGAGAACTACAATTTCGATGGTGATAAGTTGGTCACATCGATATCATTCTCGATATGTTCATGATATAAGTTCAGCTATATTTTATATTGTCTAATTGATATTTCCATGCAAGGCCAAAACTTTTCAGATCATTACATTTCAGATTTTTATGCTGAAGCATTGCACATATTCCTGCTTTCACTGAATCTGTCTATGCCAAAATATCCTAGTGGAGGCTCTTTATTAGACATGTCTAAATTCGATCTCACCACCTCTGTAGTCATGTCTTCGTCCTGATTTTGGTGAAACCTTGGTCTTCCTGATAATCCTAGGTCCTTCTTTAATGTTTTCAGGTCATATTTTTTATTGCATTTTCTTTGGAACTTCATATATTTTTGCAAACTTCCTTCTCGTCTTTGACTAGCTTTGTAAACTTGGACTTGGAGATCTTCAATGTAAGAGTTACCTGCAAAGAAATGGTGAAGTACATGAGTTTTCTTGAAGAATCAGTAAGAACTCTCACCTTGCCTTGATACTTTTCCTCATTTCTAGCCTTCCACAAATACCATAAAATTTCTATAGATAGTAGTAGCCAAGATAAGTTAACATATGAATGAACCTTCTCTATTTGTCCTGATATAATTTCTATACTCTTTAATTTTCCTATTTTTCCCAAGCCATATAAATCAGAACAAAACATAAACCAGATTTCTTTTGCAAAGAAGCAATCAAAGAATATATGATTAATATTTTCAGGCAACAATAATGTTTCAACACACTCATGAGTTAGATCCCAATTCCATGTCAGCCCTCATTGTAATGATGTCTCTTATGTGTCTAGAGATCCCGATAATTAGTGGGGGTTTGGGAGTGGATACCCCAATGGGGTTGAGAGGTAATGGCCCTCATGTGGGTTTGGGGGCAATGCCCCTAGTGAGGTCGAGGGGTAGTGCTCCTTGTGGGGGTATTGGGGCAACGTTTTCATGCTAGTTTTGTTGACTTTAAGTTTATTGGCAATTATTATTATCACTATTTTTATATTTTATAATTTTTAATTTTTAATATATATACATATAGCCAATCCCATACCTCTACCAAAACCAGCAACTTAAATGGCGAAAGATGATTTACTTCTAAAATATTAACGTCTTGAACCTATAGCAACCCCTACCTTGATAGAACGATGCTCTGTAAACCACCCTCATTTAATTCCAAGTGTGTAGAAGAAAAGAATGTCTTCACAACTGAAAAATAGTCTAGTTTGATTCTAAACAATTAGTATAGAATTCAAAAACTTAATATTTTCTCACTAAAGTCTTAACAAGCCTAAGAGAAAATTAAAAAATGTTTTGTACCCACCACAAAAGAATTAAAACTCATAACCATAGAGATAATATAGAAGTAAAACAATAAAACTTATGTTCCATGAACTCTCAGTACTAGTGGATGCAACAACAAGTCTCGAAGGTTGGGGGACCAGGCACCTAGATTCATTGACGATTGTGCAAATATATATGGTACTTAAAAAATAGTTATAAAAAAATGTATAAGGAATAACAAATGAAATATTGAAATACTTTTAACATATTGCATTGAACAATGAAAATATTGAATACAATATTATATTCATAACAATGATAAAATTCAAAATTCAAATACGATTGGCTAATGGCCCAATGCCTCTAATCATCATTCATCCCCAAAGTCCACACCAAACACCCCATTAGTCAAATTTCTAGACCTTTGAAGGTCAAGTTCTTACAAACCAATACCAACCAACCCTATCTATGTTGCATCATTATCAATCTATGCTAGCTCCTCTAGCTCTACATCTAATCGAGTTGCTAAACGCTCATTCTACAAGAATTAGGCCCATGCATAGTCCACAACAAAATTGGATCATCCTATAACATAGTTTCCCTATCCACCTTGGCTTCTTCTAGATTTCCCAAGAGAGGCAAAAAAATTCACTTAGTATAAATGATGTTGATCTCTGTAGAATCATACATCTTAATAGCCATGTGTAAGCGAGTGTTGAGTGTCTCCTGTTAGCAATGAATGATCGGTTAACTGTATTCTTTATAGAACTACAATATGGGGTCTTTCTCTTGTACAATGGCCTATTGTAATGTCCCCTCGAGCATGATCTTTCCGGGACCGTTGGCCTATTAGGAACCCAGGCTACTCGAAGGGTAAAATTAGGGTTTCCTATTTTTAAGGATGTCTTTGCTTTCGGAGTTGGTGGATTCAATGGCGGATTCTTTATGGGTTTTCAGAGAGCTTCGTGGTATGTTCATTTTTTACAGGCATTTTGGAATTTACTATTTTTAGTAAATTCTATTTTTGGCAGTTTTACTTGGGTTCAGCATGGTTGACTTCCTACTTCAGTTTGATCAATTGGCTTGCTCATTTATGGCTTCGGGGCACAATTGGAGAGATAAGTTGAGCTATTTAATTAAAAGTCACGTTTTAATGTTATATTTTAACGTTGACCCCTTGGCCTAGTCTATTGACTTTATGTTGTTTTGAAAAGTGGTCTTTTTGAGGGTGGCGCCTTCATTAAAGATTATTTTATATTTTATATTTTACCCAAAGTCAAATCAAGCTATAAAGTGGACGCATTTATTAAAGTATTGATTTTATTTAAAAAGTCAATATTGAGCTTGAAGGAAATGGACGCCATCTTTGCAAGAGATTAGGGTTTTTGACTTGAAGAGGAGTTTAGGGTTTCGAGAAGTCAACGAGAAATTATAAAAGGAAGACTTTGATCATCATTTGGGATCTTTTATCTACAGGAATGTTATGCTGCCGGATTGGCTTTGGGATTGCTTCGAGGAATGAAGGCCTCCTAGCTTGGGCATTGCTTCTCGCTTGAAAGATAGCGACTAGTGGTGAGATAGTGTAGTTTGAATGTTTTATTGTGAGATTTCTGCATTTTTAGTCTTTGTGAGGATATGTAAATCAGTTTTATGCATATTAGTGGTTTTCTGGAGTTGCACATTCATTGTAGCAGATTGATGTTTTTAATCATAAGTCATAAAATACACAAAGAGTCGTTCTGGGTATTGTCTCATTGGTTTTCTCTGTTGGAAGCGACCCTTCATGAATATTTGCAGATTTTAATATGAAGCGTATGATTTTATAAAGCAAATCCGTCATTCCTTGTAGGGCGCACTTTCTGGAGTGCCTCGGGATCCGTGTCATTAATTAATAACCATTTTTAGATGCCATTTCTTATTACTAAGTTAGGCGCCATCATTTTGAGGGTCTATTGCATTAGATTTGAGATCATTTGGGTGAGAAATGAGAGAGATATGAGCATATGAGTGAATTCCTAGGTTGCTGGTTTTTAATTTAAAAGTGCAGATTTGTGGAAAAACAGAATTATTATTTGATCATTGAGAGATTTATTGAACTGGCATCTCTAATCAAGCCACGGAGAGTTCTTATATGATGTAATGCTAATCTTTCAAATTCCTATGCTCTTGGCAAGCGAATTCTCTATCATTTTGTAAGCTGACAGTAGTACTGACAGCAGTTCTTTCATCTTGCTTAATCATGTTTTGTAATGCTCATATTTACATTTTGTAATTGCAATTGTATTTCTTTATCTCCGCCCTATGGTAGCTCCTTACCCACTCTGGGTTAGAAAGCACATTCTGGGTGTCGAGTACTTTCAGCATTATAGTTATTTCTTTCAAGCATTGTAATTTCTGTTATCTCCGCCATATGGTCGCCTCATTTCCGTATTGGAGTGAGTAGCACATACTTGGTGTCGAGTGTGCTTTCAGTACATTAGATTCAGGGATCCTCTGACCATATGCTCGCCATCATCGGCGCCATTCTTGGTTAGAGTTCTTGCATAAGCATTTTGATTTAGATCCTCTGACCAATGCTCACACCTTGCCCACATCGGGATCCTGGTGTACATTCTAGTTAGAGTTGCTTCAGCACGTTTTGGTTTAGCTGCTAACCTTAACGGGTGCATTGGTTTGTAATCTGCAATTTAAAAAAGTAAAAAAATTTGGCTCGGAATATTTCACCTATAGTTCATAGACTTGTACTCGAAGAGTACTTTGCAAGACAAATTGCTATAAAATATTGGAAAAAACATAAATTCTATGCAAAATACAACTACACAATGTATCAAATATGTTTGGTGGGGAGCTAAAAAAAAGAAGAAAAAAAAAAATTTAGATTAATCCACATCTTTTCTACAATTTTGACACATTTCTAGCACGATGCAAGTTGACCCGTTAGACTTACCAAGTACTTGCAGAATACTTGGCCAAAAACTTATCAAGTCCTATCAAAAAATAGCCAACCAAGTTAAAGTCAACAAAACTTGTGGGAGAAAACAATTAGCAAGTACTTGACGACTCACTGAGTTTGTGAACTATGTAATGGCCCTCATTTGGCCAAGCATACTATCAATGCATTCATACACCTTTTCGAGGCTAGGTGCACTATCATACCCATATTTAATGACTTTGAAAACTATAGTAATGATGGCAACAATGCATCTCACATCAACCCAAAGAGTGTCCCCTCTTCTGTTAGAATTATTGTCATTGATGTCAAAGGCGTATAGTAGATTGTTGGCAAGCATATTGTCATTGATGTCAAGAAAGATATGCATGTCATGAAGAAATTTGCTGATCCAAGAAGAAGAAATTGCAATGGCCAAAGGCCACTAAATCTCATTCATTAATGTTGGTTGATTCCCCCATTTTGGCACCCTCATTGGAAATTTAAAAATAATTAAATTAGATTATATTTAATTTATTTTATGGGCCAACACACCTTATTGTGGCGCCTCATTTTGAAATTAATTTTCAATAAATTTATATTTTTATAAGAGTCGACCCCTTACTAAAGGGTGCATTGAAAGGGTATAAAATAATGAAGAGTCGTCTCATTTGTGAAGCATCGTATCCCTCCAAAGGTTCACCTATCTTGGTGAAATAAAAAGAGTATGTGGAATGAGGAGAAGAATGAGCGTGGAAGATAAAGAGATATATCATATATACACTAGGAGATTTGTGTGAAGAAAATATAATAGAAGATTATTCAAAGGCAGGTTTTTAAAGGAGGATTATCAAGAAGAAAAATACTTTGTCTATCAAGAGGTTGGTGCCTCATATTGAGGTTGGTGTCTCATATTGGAGAGATTGGCGTCTCATATTGGAGAGATTGGTGCCTCATTTTAAAGAGATTGGTGTCTCTTACTAAGTTGGTGCTCATGTGTTGGGGATTGGTGTCTCCAGTAGGTTGGTGCCTACAAAGTTTCTAAGAGAATTTTATATAAGCAATATTTTGTTTTGGTTTTCTCCCTAAAGAATTTCCACGTAAATCTTGTGTTCTTATTTGTTGATGTCGTGTATTTGAAGTTATTGTGGTTGTTAATTTGAAAAAGTAAAAGATAGTCTTATATTGATTCACCCCCCCTCTCAGTATAAGTGTGTGCTCTTCATCTTCATCACCTCCTTCACCCTCCTCTCTGACTTAGAATTAGACCACTGATTCCACTATGCTGTCATGACCATTAGTTGCAATGCCTCTTGCAAGTCAAGCATCCTCTCCAAAAGAGTGATGTACAATGCATATGTATTATCTACAAGTTTCAAAAACTCCTTGGAGAAGATCCTAAAGACTACATGTGAAATGTGTTGATTACAAATAAACATTTGCACATTTCCAACATCATTGACTACCTCTTTAATCCAACTAATTTTTCCCATGTCCTTGAGTACATTGTTCATAGCCTGCACACAAAGAGGACTCCACCAAATATGTTTGTAGGCTTCCTCAATCAATTTCCCTACAACTTTCCACAAAATTGTTCCATTTGTCACTACTTGCACCACATTCGCTAGCCCAACCTCCTCAATAGCATCTCTAAGGATTTGGAATTGCAAAATAAGATCCTTGACTTGTTCTAAAAAAAGCAGCAATTATTTGTAAATGTGACCTTGACACTAATAAGTGGATGAAGCATAATGCCCATCCACCCATCCATGATTATGCTACATCCACTAGTGACCCAAGTATCCTTCATTTTCTATATTAAAATGTTAAACTTAGAGGAGTTCTTATCCAAGATTGTTGTCCTTAATTTTGTCTCCCATGGTGGCACATTTGATGGTCTAGCTCTTATTATTTTTGCCACAACCTCCTTATAATAAGGAGAGCAAGACACGTGGAATGTAATGCCATTAGCAAAGAAGAATTTGACAATAGCATCATCTACCTCATCCTTATTTTTCCATCGTGTTTGTAGCATCACTACTAGCCTTTCTACGTTTTTTATTAGCCTATACAAAACTAGATGGAAAAGTAGAACAAACTCATGGATCTTTGGAAGTCCTAATATTAGGAGTAAGATAGTGACCCTAGATGGTAGGTGGCAGAGTAGAAAATACAAGTGCTTGGTCATTTTACCAAAACCCCAAAATCTATTTATTTTAGCTCTTTTTTCAAGTGGCAATTCCATACATACATTGACACCTTTGCCACAGACATGGAAGTGTGCATTAAATCTTGTGATGCTACCTTGAAATTCTAGTTTACAAAAATGACATCTCCACAATTTAGTGTTGTTTGCCTGCGGAATGCAATTCAAGTACTACGTGCTAATGGCAAACTAGTCATGTGCAGGATATAGAACAAAACAGTAAACTAGAAAGATATCATGTTTGAATACCAGAAGCTTTATTCATTATCAGAAATATCATGTACAATCACAGAGTATCAACAGTGCTTAACAATATAACCATCGGCACACAACTCTCTCCCGACTATCCCAACAGACTACATATAACATTCGACGGTGGTTAGATAACCAACCGACACGACGTTTCATAACAACATTAACATTAACATTAATCTGGACATGATTACCCGCAAGTACATGACATGTATTATTCTTACTAACTATAGCTTTATTAGCAATTGGCCGACTACGGCCGACAACAAAGTAAAGATATACTACTAACATCATCCCCCCCTACAAAGATGTCGTCTTCCAGACGACAAAACAACACCAGGGAATGAATGTCATAACAAAATTAATGAGGGGGAAGTGAAGACGTCCCTGGATGTACAGATGATGCTGGCGTAGTTGAGGAATGCTTTGCCCGGAGTCACCTCACTTCATCTGTGCGTGCGCGGAGCTGGCAGTCAGCAAGTATCTCCCTCTCCCTGGCGGCCTTCACCATACGAGCCGCGTTCATCAACTGGTCTTTAGTTTGGGCTGCCTCTGCGCTCTTAGCTTCCAATCGATCTTCCAAGTCTTTCACTCTGCACCCCCATGCCTCCTCTTCCAAGGTGAGCACCCAAGTCTCCAACCCCTCCAACTGGGCTCCCCTATCCTGAGCTAGTCAGGTCTGCTCTGTCAAATCCTTCTATATAGTAGTCATTTGGGCAGTTGACTCCTTCATCTTCTGTAAGAGTCTATATGCTTCCACCCTACGGGATACTGCAACCTCAGTGGATAGCACCTGACGTTTCATGAGGTAGAAGACATCTCGAAATGCAAGCTCAATATGGTAAAGACTCTCAAGAACCCCAGCATCTCGACTTGCTAGCCGTGGTGGTCTACCCCGCCATGCCTTCATCATCGCAGTGGTCTCCCCTACTGGCCATCCTGCACCGAATACCCGAGTAAACTCGGCTTCACACCCCATCTGCACAAACCCTCGGATACGTTGGACCTCCTGTCCCACAAGTGGAGATCGGCCAATCTTAAGCTCTCGAGAAACCTGGCCTACTCGAATCATTAATCTGCCCATATGCTCCAACTCCTCCACATATCGCCGCACTATACCAACTGGATCCGATGGGTCTAGTTGAGACATCTCTACCACAAGTCCATCAATGGAGTCACCCTCCTCCTCGCCAAGGCTACGGCCTCCAGAAGTACATCCCTAGCTGTCTGCTCAGGCTCGGGTACTGCTATCCCTGGCGTCATCTCTGGCAGTACCTCAGGTTGGACAAGCATCTCCTCCACCAATCGGGATGTCTCGCTCTGCTGGGTGTGGAGAACAGGGCCTACTTCACCCATTAATCCCTCTGAAGGACTCTCTATCGGCTGCTCTGGCTGCTCAGCCACCTCGAGTGTGAGGCCCACTGATCCTAGCCAACTGTCAATCTGGGCTACCCCTGGTGCTCCTGGTGGTGTAATAGGGGAAGCAGCGGTCCCATCTGTGACTGTCCCCCATGTCCCTGTCACCGGGGGTTTCCCAGGTTTTGCAACTCCGGATGTCGAACCTGGTAGGTCCCTATTCGCTAGCAGCTACTCAAGTGTAGGAGCCTCAGCTAAAATCTCAACCGATGCTGTGGATGTTGCCGACATAGTAGCCGCCACCCAGCGTGATGGCATTGTGGCGAGTGGCACCCATCCTGGTGATGCGCCCGGTGATGAGGCCGCGACTCTCAGTGTTCGCCCAACTCCAACTGGCGAAACGGGAAGAGTGAAAGTCACTGTCTGCTCCTTCTCTATCACTGGCGGTGCTAGAAGAGTGAACCCGGCTGGTTGCAATAATGGTACCTCTACCTCTGCTACTGTCTACCCGCCAATAGCTATGGACACCTCCTCATCCCCTAGCGAACTAGAAGCCGATACTGAAGAAGACAGATCAATAGGTTCCCCCTCTAATGCATCAGCCTGCTCCGATGTCTCCTCAGCCGATGTTTCCTCTGCCACCGATGCCTCTTTCCGCTTCCTCTTCTTTCCTCCAGTAGTGCCTTCGCCAACTTGTTTAAGTTCCAACTCGGTCCAGTAGAACACCGTCGGCAATCCCGGGTCGAGATGTGTGAGAGGCTGCATTCGACCCTATCTACTTTCCGGCACTTGGGTATGCACAGCATCAAGGAAAAGAGCAATGGCATGCTGTGTCATATAAAAAGCCTTGTGTCGCTGGGCTAAGAATTCCCAAATCCGTTCAATGAGTAACCTTGCCCAGTTATATACTCGGCCAACACTCAGCCCTACCATGTAATCTACCATCCAGATGGCGATGTCAGACGCACGACTGGCACCAGTGAATCGCCATTTCATTAAATCTCAGAGGCACTTCTATTCGGCAGTTGCCAGGTAATGTTTGCGGAGGCCCTGATTGCCTGTGTTCCATATACTATCCTTTTCTTCGACTGTTAAATCTTAGCGACACACCTGCTTGATCAAGACTTCCTTATGCTGTTGTGTCATCTTCTTTGGCTTATTCACTCCTATCCCCGTGGCTAAAACGCCAAAAACTCACTCAAAGTCCTATGGCCAGAAAGAAACTGTGACTGTACAACCTCTGTAGTCGATCACCGATTTGTGACTGTGTCAGCAATAATTATCTACCATGGCCTTCAACCAGGGCTCAAACTCACATGAATTAAAAAATGGTACCAGAATGGCTTTATCCACCCAAGCATGTTGTAGTGCAATCTTCAGAGCATGGTCATCGGCTGTGCTCCGCCACCACTGCTTGCACTCGTTGCCAGTTAAATTTTCGTAAGACATTGTCTCGGTGTCGATATCCATTCTCTTTTTCTTGCCTGTCGAGGTTGCTTTCGGCTTTTGTTGCACAATCTTCTTGCCTTTGTTCATTGTATCGATTATGCAGTGATTCCAGTTGATTTTATTTCCTTCTAAGCAGTTGTCGAAACTGCCGAACTCTGATAACTGTCGGTTGCCCAAACTGCCGAACTCCAATAACTGCCCTGAATGTCGTACGATTTGAAGCTTTTGAAGAAGCTGTACGTTATGAAAGGATGGTCCTGTATGATGTGAAAATCTATATGCCGTACGACTTGAAGCCTCTATGAAAGTTGTACGGTGTGAGATCCCTGGAAACAAGTGAGCCATATGATGTGAAAATCTGTATGCCGTACGACTTGAAGCCTTTGTGAAAGCCGTACGGTGTGAGATCTCTGAGAGCAAGAGAGTCGTGCGATGTGCAAACCCTCTAAGTGGAGAAGCCTTATGATGCCAAGGACATGAAAGTGTCGTATGATGCCAAACCTTGGGGAAGAGTGACGTACGTCTTGAAAAAATACTGAATATTGGGCCACTCGAAGATGGCAAAAAAACCGTACTTCAAAACTCTTGGGAAGTCGTATGGTCAAAGAAAACAATTTGTGCCATGTAGAAAGAGCCAATCTTCGCCGTATGATTAAGATCTCATGGAGCCATGCCAACTGAGAGGATGCCGAACCTTGCCCGATGAAGATACCCTCTGGATGTCGTACAACTTGCAGATGTTGAAGATGACGCCGTACGATTTGCAAGAAATCAACAGGATGTCGTACGACTTGCAAAGGTTGGGAATGACGCTGTACGATCTTAAGAAACCCAGAGTAATGTCGTACGATCTCAAGAGACCAAGAGCGCCGTACGACTAAAGGGAACAAGTTGTGCCAAGTGAATGAAAGAATCGACCCTTGTCGTACGATTTGAGAGGCTTTAGTAGAACCTCGTACGGCCTTGAGGTACTTTAGATGTTGTATGACTTCCTTATCTGGCAAATTATGCTGAGTGTGAATTCTCTGATGCCGTACCTTCATCCACCTGTACGTCACTCGAGTGTTCTCAAGGGTTGCACTTCATCTTCCTTGTCTAAGATTCGGCTATTTTGCACTTTAGCTCTTTTAATACTTTGCCGATTTTTACTTCCTTTGACGGCTTTCTTTCCTTGGCGAATGAGGGTCACAATTCACACTTGAACCTTAATTTTAATTTTATGTTCTCTTTCCTTGGTCGGTTTTGCTTTTACCAGAAGTCCATTTCTTTTATTCTTTAAAACTTTATATAATATGTTTGTCTTTTTCATACTTTTATTTTTCCCACTTAACATTCTTTCTCTCTCTTTAATTCCTTTTAACTTGCAATCCATGTTTCTTTTATTTCCATTTTCTCTCTCCTTTCTACTGCATTTTCTTTGTTTTTCTCCATTCATTCTCCGATCCTCCATTTTTTTATGCCTTTTAATTTGTTCTCTTCTATCTTTAATTTTTTCAATTTTTGTTTATTTTCTCTCTCCTCTCCTCTCTTCTTTTTCAAAAGTTCTTTTTATTCCCCGGACTCCTCTATCTGTTCTCACCTTTACCTCAGATGCATAGTACCATTTGCACGTATGCGGGGGCCGCTTATAGCATTCTTCCTCACAACATGATCTTATATATTTTATATCAAACCATTTATCAAGCAATGGAGTAGGGCCAGTACCTTTGAAACTGTCGTCGATATATCGCCCACCGTAACGTTGATACCACGTAACCTCTTCGCCTTCGATAGTTGGTGGCTCGGCTGCATTAGGTATTATTTTCCAGAGCCCATCTCGTGTCACAAACCTCGGCACCTTCCTCCGTTCCCGTCTCGAGTGCTTAATTACATCTTCAGTATACCCGTCTACGCTTGAAATGAACATATCTTCTGTCATCATTAGAGTCTTTAAACATGGAGCTGTTCGTTCAAAATAGGCTTCCCACTGCTCATCATTCCAATCATTTGCTTCATCATCAGCAATCTCAAGTTGACCCAGACTTCTTTCATGGGCGAGTTGTTCCTCTTTCTCTTTCTGTGCCTCGATGTCTAATTCTTTCGCCAGGTATCCTCGCCAGAGGCCTTCATATGGGGCAATGTAACACCAATGTCCACCCATTCTCTGCCATAGTGCTGGTGTTCCGAATACTGCATTGGTCAGGTGTTTGTGTACCCGGGGTACAGCAATACCTTCTACCTTCTTCTGCACCAGTCTCTCTTCGATGATTTGATCCACGCCTGACTCCATCTAGACTCCTTCGGCTGCATAGCCGGGGCCTCCCGGACCCCAGTCATATGCTGGCGAATCCTCTGCTTGCACAACCCAATCTTCTTTAGTAGCATAGCCCAACATATTAATGGCAATGGTGTTTTCCTTTCTTTCCTGATACTGCTTCAACTTAGAACCGTTGATTGCTTATGGTATGGGTGACCCATCTAAATTCTCAAGTTTTATAGAGCCATTGTCATAAACTTCTCGGACTCGAAACGGTCCTAACCAACGGACTTTGAACTTCCTTGGCTCAATCTCGTTACGGCCGTTATATTTCAGAACTAACTGTCCTGGCCGGAAATTCATTCGCCGGAGATGCTCATCATGCCAATACTTCCTTCGCCGCTACATATTCTCCGTCGCCCATTGTGCCATTACCCTTCGCTCGTCCAGCTTATTCAGTTGGTATAATCTTTCTTTTAAACTTTCAGTGTCGCCCAACCGATTCTCCACGACTATCCTTAGGCTGGGTACCATGTACTCCATCGGCATCACTGCCTCCTGACCGTACATTAATTGGAAGGGTGTGTGGCCTATCGTCACCTTATACGTCGTACGGTATGCCCACAAGATGGCTGGTAACCTTTCTTCCCAGTCAGCTTCTTCCAAACCACATGATTTGTGGATAACTGATACTAGCACCATATTTGTAGACTCCGCCTGGCCGTTAGCCCGTGGGTAGTACGGACTCGATAGGTTGTGAAAGATCCGGAACTCCGTCGTCATCTGCCTGATCACATGATTAACGAAATGTCCTCCACGATCACTCGTGATCCGAATGGGGATGCCATACCGTGTCACTATTTGCTCATAGATAAATCTTGCCATGCTCTGCGCTGTATTGTCTGGCAATGCTCGAGCTTCAGCCCATTTCGTCAACTATTCAGTCGCAACCACAATATATCGGCATCGATGCAACTAACTTACTTTCAATGGTCCAATGAAATCCAATCCCCATCGTTCGAACAACTCCTATGGCTGTGAGGGATGCAGTGGCATGAAGTCCCGCTTCAATGGTTTCCCGACCCTCTGGCAAGTGTCGCAGCCTAACACCCACTCCTTGGCATCAGTGTGCATCGTCGGCCACCATAGGCCTGCCAAAAGAATTTTTCTTGTTGTAGCATCTAGTCCCATATGGCTGCCAGCCAGTCCTTCATGTGCCTCCTTTAGTACTCTCGATATCTCTTCTTCTACAACACACCTCCGAAGTATCTGATCAGGTCCCATCTTGTAGAGCAAGCCATTGATCAACTGGTACGTCTTACTCTTCAAGACGAGCTTTCGCCTTTCCGCTAGTGGCATTTCTTTCGAAAATGTGGATGTGGACAAGTATTCCCCAATCTTCTCATACCACGAGGGTAGTATTGCAATTTGGAATAAGTGTGCATCCGGAAAATCTTCATTCACGCCTCCCACGTGATATCTTTGCCTTAGCGGACTAGGGCATCACTCGTCATGGTAGCGTAATGGGTCAACTGGCGGAAGAACCTGTAAATGCTAATGAGGAACGGGAAGACCGATTGACGGAAGATCTGGTTAATCTGTGGAAGATATCGTTACGAGATCACGTACGAAGGGAATCCCAGATACGGGAGATCCCTGAGGAAGTTATCTGGGATAGATTGGAAGTGAAAGACGAGGTGAATCATCTCTTGAATCGTATGCCCCAATTACTGGCCCGTCATTCCATTATTCTGCAAGACCTCCAAGAAGAAGAAGATCGGGAACGCCGAAGACAACAACTACTACAATGCTACGAAGAACGCACTAAACGAGAAGAAGAACGAGACACGAGCTGGAGACGTACATCTGGTAGCCAGCGATGATCGCCTGAACATATTTTAAATACCCGTACGGCCGAACAAAGACAAGCATCGAGTACCTGACAGGCACGGGACTTCGGAAGAGAAAGTTCGGCGATCACTCAAGCTGCAAGAACAAGAAAACCGGCGAAGAAGACTAAAGCTAGTCGGCAAGGAATTGGATGAGGACTTAATTGAAATAAATCAGAGCATTAAAAGAACGTATAAAAACGTAACAAGAATAGACACATCCATTGGACGAGCGCACCAAAGTTTGACAGAAGGAAGGGACGGAAAACTCTTCCGCACCCCGTATATAGGAAGTTATGATTCTGATGAGAATGAAGATGAATTGAGCAATATTATCAGACGATTTCGAGGGTTGTCCCTCTCGGACGACGAACGGCTTACGAGTGGAAGATCAGAGCTCAATACCCCAAGGCCGAAAGAGCATCAGAGGGCACCCCAAGCTACTCACGGTGTTGAGGATGCTGACGGAGGACGTGGGAGTGACTCGTACGTGGCCAAGAGTGCAAGTGATGCACAGGGACGTAGCGAGGCAACCACCAGTCTAATCGGGTCCAACACACAAGGAGGACAGCGGAGAAAGATGGCTCATCCGGACCGGAAAAAGCTGCCAAAGTTCATGGGGAATGGGTCTGAAGATCTCGTACGGCATTGTAAGACATGTGAGACTATCTAGATAGCCAGCAAACAGGATGATCCTGACCAGTGGCTGAGAGCATTTCCGGCGACACTCAGAGACAGTGCCATTGATTGGTACTCTGAATTAGAACAAGCACAGAGAGCTACATGGAGGGTGCTGAAGCAAGCTTTCCAGGAGGAGTTCAAACTCCTACGAGACGATAGCGAGATCGTCACGGAGATATACAATGACGGAATTATTAAATGCTAGTTTGGGCCGTACTTTTACAGCAACAAGGGTCGTACTATTCCTACAAGCTAGGACGCCTTTCCTTTTTGTCTTATGGCTTCTTCATTTTGGACGCCTGGGTTTTTGGAGCCTCTACATCCATTTCGAGGTGGGAGATTGCATTATCTCATTCAGCCGTACCATCTCATGCTTCTTTTCAGGTGCCTGCAAGCTTATTCAGGTTTTCAATAAATAGCTTGCCTTTTTACTTGAATGTTTGAATCCCACAGTTGTGATTATTCTGGAAGATCAATAAACCATTTGGCATCGAATTCTAAGCTGTATTCTGTCATATTTAATCTTCTGGTATTTTATTTTATTTTTCCAAGCATTTCCTTGCAAAATCGCAATTTCTCTTTATTAGCAAAAAACCACAAAAAAATTAAAAACAAACAAAAACCTTGCATTATCAGTCAGTGGTTGGGTTGAGAGACACCTGGTCTCTTACATCTACACACATATATATATCTACATATATATGTGTGTGTGTATGTATCTACACACATATATATATCTACATATATATGTGTGTCTGTGTGTGTGTAGATACATATATATGTGTATGTGTAGATATATATATGTAGATAAATATGTGTGTGTGTGTGCGTGTATAGTATTTAAGGAATGCAATTAATTCATTATGCTTTTACTTTGTCTCCCCTACCTTATGCATTATTGAAAGGTTAATTTGGGCAAACAATTATCCATCATTTTTTTGGTTAGTGGAGACAAACAAAGAATGAAAGTTTACTTCGATAATGACAAACAAGCCAAAAGGAATATTTTAATTAATTAAATTTAAGTTGTCTTACATTGTTATTTTTCGAACGAAAGCATCCACAACTAAATGTATTATCTAGCTTTGAAAACATTACAATACACTTACAAAGTCTTCATGAAAACTTTTGAAACATCAAGCTCCTCCAATGCATCCTCCATGTGTCCAAGTATGTAATTGCACATCCCATGCCATGCTTCATGTATGCACTCAACAAGAGAACTCAATACAATGACAACCGACTCTAACTAACCAACAATCTAATTGGTCGACCTCAACTGCTAAACATGTGCTTGCTTTTATAGAATCAAACTCACACAAAATAACCAAGCGGTAAGGTAAAACCTTGTGCTTCAAAACCATAAGTGCACAAAACCATTGACTCTATCATTTAACTTTTGGTACTATGTTTCTGAATATTAAATAGTTTTCTTATGTGCAACCCACACATAAAATATCTATCCAATGCTACATACAACTTTACAAGTACCCAAATATTTAATGTTGCTCAACACCTCCTAAAAATTGACCACAAATAAATATCTATTTTACGTAATTAAAATAACTCTTTCTTGTGTATGAAATTGTCACTAGAAAAAAGAGCAAAAAAAAATATATTGTGGGATTGTGGTGACAAATTTACACCCAAATTAAAAGCAAAACTTGGGGCAATAAGGGGCACCATGTTGTGGAGATCCCTTTGATAAGAAGTGCCTTTTAAGACAATTTTCAACCAAATTACAATCAAAGCTTGGGGCAACAGGGGGTACTTGTTAGTATGTAATGTCCCCTTCTCAAACCTGATCGTTCATGTGACCGTTGGCCTTTTTTCTGGAAACCCTAAGGCTAGTCGGAAGGTAAAATTAGGGTTTCCTATTTTTGAGGAGGTCTTGGCTCAGAGATGGTGGATTCAATGGCGGATTCCTTCTGGGTTTTCAGAGGGCTTCGCAGTGGTATGTTCATCTCGGCATTCAGAGCACTTTTTGGAATTTACTATTTTTAGTAAATTCTATTTTTGGCAACTTTCCAGATGAGTTCAGCTCGGTTGACTTCCTGCTTCAGTTTGGTCAGATGTTTGGCTCAGTATTGGCTTCAGGGCACCTCCGGAGGGATAAGTTAAGTCATTTAATTAAAAAGTCACGTTTAATTATTATATTTTAACGTTGACCATGGGCCTAGATTAATGACTTAAAGATGTTTTAAAAAGGGGGGTCTTTGAGGGTGGCGCCCTCATTAAAAGAATATTTTAATTATTGCAAAGTCAAAGCAAGGTTATGAAGGGGGAATTTATCAAGCATGATATTTATTTAAAATATCAAATCTAAGCCATAAAGGAGAAGTACGCCATCTTGAGGAGATGAGAGGTTTTGACCTAAAAGCTGATTTTAGGGTTTCGTGAAGTCAAACGAAACTTATAAAGAGGAGTCTTGTGCATCATTTTGGGCATTTTTTGGACGACTATACTGTTATGCTGCCGGATTGGCTCTGGGACTGCTTCGAGGAATGAAGGCCTCCTAGCTTGGGCATCACTTCGTGTTTGCAAGACAACATCTAGTGGTGAATCATTGTACTGTGAGTTGCATTTAGTTTGTGTTTTGTTCTCAGCTCATTGCATAGTTAAATCAGATTGGCATATTAGTGTTTCAGCATTTTGCATTGTTGTAGACTGCAGTTTCATGTTTTTATTCATCTATCAAAAAATACAAAAATAGTATTTCTGGGTATTGCATTTATAGTTGTGTTTAGGGGAGGCGAATGTTTGTCTCAAATCTCAGATTTTAATGTGTTGTATTTAATTTTTAATGCCAAGTCGAATTCTTCAGCTGGGCCGTACCTTTCAGCCTTCTTGGAATTCGTGCATTAATCATTGGGGATAGTTTGATCTGTTTTTAGAGTCTTTGTTGAGCCGCCATCATTGCTAGGGCAGTTTGCATCCTATTTCGTGTTAATCGGATGATTATTGAGCAACTTATGAACATTACCTTGAATTTGTAAGTTGCTGGTTACTCTTTTAAAAGTGCAGATCTGTCAAAAAACAGTATACAGAAATCTGCTTTCCTGATTTGTGGTTTGGACACTGTGATCACTTAAGGATTGTAGCTGATTCATTATTGAATGTACTATTTGATAAGTATCTGATATCTTGACATTGCAGGCAATAATAATCTTTGTAAACTGGCAGTAGTACTGACCAGTGTTCTTAAAATTGCTTTGTCTCGATTTGTAATACTCATTCTTATCTTCAGTATTAGTTAAGATAGTTATAACTCCGCCCTATGGTAGCTACTCTCCCATCTTGGGTCAGCAAGCACATTCTGGGTGTTGAGTGTTTTTCAGCTTCAACATTTCTCTTTCAAAGTTGTGTTATTGTAATCACTCCGTCATATGGTCGCCCCTCACTCCGCATTGGATTGGGTAGCACATACTTGACGTTGAGTTCTTTCTGCATTTAGAATAGAAGACCCTCTGACCAATGCTCGCCATCATCGGCGCCATTCTGGTTAGAGTTACAACATAAGCAGTTCAATTTAGATCCTCTGACCAATGCTCGCCATCATCGGCGCCATTCTGGTTAGAGTTGCTTTCTTGCACGTTTTGGTTTTCTCCTCTAACCTTAACGGGTGCACTGCTTTGTAATTTGTAAATTGAAAAACGAAAAAATTTGGCTCGGAATATTTCATAGTAGTATATCTTTACTTTGTTGTCGGTCGTAGTCGGCCTTGGTCGTAGTCGACCAATTGCTAATAAAACTATAGTTAGTAAGAATAATACATGTCATGTACTTGCGGGTAATCATGTCCAGATTAATGTTAATGTTAATGTTGTTATGAAACGTCGTGTCAGTTGGTTATCTAACCACTGCCGAACGTTATATGTAGTCTGTTGGGATAGTCGGGAGAGAGTTGTGTGCCGATGGTTATATTGTTAAGCACTGTTGATACTCTGTGATTGTACATGATATTTCTGATAATGAATAAAGCTTTTGGTATTCAAACATGATATCTTTCTAATACCACGATGGTACCGCTGAATGAGATAATGCAATCTCCCACCTCAAAATTGATGCAGAGGCTCCAAAAACCCTAGGCGTCCAAAATGAAGAAGCCAGAAGACAAAAAGGCAAGGCGTCCTAGCTTGGAGGAATAGTACGGCCCTTGCTGCTGTAAAAGTATGGCCCAAACTAGCATTTAATAATTTTGTACTTTCTTGAAAGGTGTGCCAGATGATAAGGAAATAGCCCCACTGAATAGGAAACCCTTCTGGAGAAGTTCGATCCAAATCCTTGATGAAATAATAAACAATAAGCTCTGTAATGACCTCTGGATGAAGCCACTCAACTGACAAGCTTTAACTAGTATCTTACGGACTCAGTATGTCTGATTTTGAAGAGGGAATGTTCTCCAAAATCCAACGATTTGCAGAAACCCTTATTTCACAAACCCCAATGCTCTAAGAGAGAAAAATAGACAAATTAGAATAATCATGAATGAATGAGTTCGATTTGCCTTTGTGAAATATATAACTCTTCTCAATAAGTCGACCCCTTCTCAAAAAGCAATTAATGAGCATTTAAAATATTAATTAAATCGCCCTTTATTGACTTAGGCAAAATAATTAAATAATGGCGTCCCTTATTGATGAGTAATAAAATACTCATTTAATATTATTCGCCTCTTTATTATAAAGTATCAATACTTTATAATTTGCCATTAAATAATTATTTTAATTTTTCATTAAAGTGACTTTATATTATAAAGTCAAATTAATAAACCTTTAATAATTATTAACTACCCCAATAATCACTGTTTGCTCATCAATTCATCAAACTGGGTCGAAACTGAGCTGACCAACTGAATCAAGTGCCCGGCCAGAAATAGTAACCCCTGTCCGCCTGACTTACTATAAATAGTAAGTACCTAAAAATCACTTTGTAAGTGCCTGCCAAGGCCCAAACCTAAATCAACTGCTGGAGTAATGTTCCCAAACGCTAGATAACTGCCTCAAGTGACCCTCTAAACACATTTGTCAGCCTACAAGGATCTGAATGATAGGCTAACCCCTAAATCAACTGTACTGCCTAGGAAGGGGACATTAAAGTAGATACATATATATGTGTGTAGATACATATATATGTGTATATGTAGATATATATATGTAGATAGATATGTGTGTGTATGTATTTATGTGTGTGTGTGCGTGTGTGTGTGTGTAGATATATATATATGTGGATAAATATGTGTGTATGTGTGTATATATATATGTAGATGAATATATGTGTGTATATATATGTAGATAAATATATGTGTGTGGGTATGTGTGTGTGTGTGTAGAATCGTAGATAAGTATATGTGTGTGTGTATATATGTAGATAAATATATATTTGTGTGTGTGTATATGTAGATAAATATATATGTGTGTGTGTATATGTGTGTGTGTGTGTAAGACACCTGTCCAGATTAAAGCACAAAATGTATCTCTTTGGCACTTAGTAAATTAAAATTCCCTATTGATGACACTCAGATCTAATCACAAAAAGAATTAACTAGAAACTGTGAACTTATTAAAGACGACAACTTAAGAATTAACACTGCAATCTGTGATTAAGAGGCTCCAATGAGAATTACTCTATACCGGATGCACTGACAATAGTGGTGGATAACACAGACAAAATTATGCAATGCTCAATATATCGGATGAATTCAATTACACATCTCACAGACAACAACACTATATTCCTGAGTGAGGTACAACCAATTATTCATTCACAGATGACGCCGAGAATAATAGTGATGACCTGGACAAAATACACGCTCTTACTCACAGCACAGGAAACGGGTATTAATAACAGTGACCGATAACTTTGGTATCTGGCTGTAGATAGACCCGCATCCTTCAACTGTACATGCAAGGGCTTTGAAGATGTTGCGTTATTGGCAATTTGGAAGTCATTCGCCGTTCTACCACCAAGATTGCTAGGTATGGCAGTGTTGGCCTCCTGGGAAAGTAAACCCACAGCTTGGGGTAATGTCGTGCCAGACTCCAGAATGGATTGTTCGATGGTTCTCAAGAGATACTAGCGCCCTCAGGTGACCATGATCGAGATTGGCACCCGGTCAGATGAGACAACCCAAAGATAACGAAGTGTGGGTAGACAGATCAATATGAGGTGCTCGATGGTGGCATTGGCTCTTTCTTATGTAGAGTCTCGCGTCCTCCATTTACAAGATACTCTCTCCAGCAAACAAATGCAACTGAGAGGTGACGGAGACAGCTTGGGTTCAGAGCGATAGCTCGGCCACATGATGATTTGATCGCTTCACTCCCAAGTGGCTCAAACACAAGACAATCCAATCACCGCACTCCACAACCACAGACTCCTGTATGTAAGAAATCGAGAATTGAGTATTGTGGAGGAATAGGAAAACCCAAACATGAAATCTCTCAAGGGTGCAACTACGCCCACCTCTTGAGTGCCACGCCAATAGACTACGTCTCCAGCAATGTAGGCAAGACCAATGTCTAAACTCCGTGATATGCAAACATGAAGGCGATCCCCAATAAATACTATTTGATTTGAAGTCGGCCCAAAAGCAAATATTATTTTTAGCCTCCTTCAATTGAGTCGGCCAAAGAGAAGCACGATTTATCAGGGTTACCCGGGGACGCGTCCCCCCCCCAAAATCACCCGTCCCGGTTCCGGGGACGTCCCGGGTACCAGGGGACGGCTAGGGGACGGGGGGGACCGTCCCCCTTTTTTGAAAAAAACTCGGAAACATCCCCGGGACGGGGGGACGGCTTGAAGAAAATTAGGGACGGCTGGCAGTCCCGGGGACGGCTGGGGGACGGCTGAGCCATCCCTCGACTGTCCCGGGGACGGCCGGCCGTCCCCCGCATTTTTAAGCGCCCAAACATTAAAAAAAAAGCAAAAAATTAAAAATTAAAACCCTGCCTATGTGGCATACGTGGGCCCCACCATGTTTTGCTCTCTTAAGAATGAAAGGAGGCCTCTAAAAGTTCATTATTTTCATTTTGTTTGTGTAGGGAGCCAAGGGTTTGAGAAGAAAAAAAATTGCAGCCATTGAAGGAGAAGGAGCAGCTGTTTGAAGGAGGAGAGGAGGTTGAAAGAGTGTTGCTGGGAGTGCAAATCCATCAAAAAAGGTATGCATTTTCTTTCACCATTCTTTTTTTTTCATTTTTTTTGCAAAATATGAAGTTTGCATAGTCTGATTTTTTTTTATTTTGTTCATTTTCAGTCAACACTTGCATTCTAAAAACAAAAAATATGAGCAATAGTGAAGGTGGGAGTGATAGTGAAGTTGAAATGCAAGTTAGAAGGCAAACTAGAGAGCAAATAACCCCTACCCAACACCATCATTCATCAACCAATTCCAAAACTATGAAGGACTATGCCAAACACCCAATAGACAAAAAAAAACCATTCCTTCAATTTGTGACAGCCATGGGTGAAAGACAAAAAAATTCAGGGGGGAGTAGGGTTTGGTTGTGCCATGTTTGTGAAAAGGAGTTTAGGGGCAGCTACACTAGAGTTAGGTCTCATTTTTTGGGTGAGGTGGGCCATGGAGTTAGAACGTGTCCTGCATTGACAGATGCACTATTTATAGAGTGCCAAACAATTCAAATGGAGTGTGATGGTGGGGTTCAAACTGGGTCTCCTTCTTTCCCAAGTTCACAATCGTCTATGCCTACTCCTACTCCTAGTCCTTCCACGGTTGGTAGTACTGTTATCTTAAGAGGAAAGAGGAAGGTGATTGGTGGTGATAAGGGAGCCTCAGTTGAGTCCATGTTTCAAAACCAAGCACGAGAAACCTGTGAATCCTCCATTGCCAAATTCTTTTTTGCCCATGCCATTCCATTTCATGTGGCCCGTTCCTCTTATTTCAAACAAATGGTGAAAGACTTAGTCACTGTTGGTCCTTCATTTGTACCCCCTGGAGATCATAAGCTACGCACCACCCTCCTAGACAAAGAGTACTCCAAAGTTAATGTGTTAATGGAGGAGATGAGGCAAACATGGATGAGGACGGGGTGCTCTATAGTGATGGATGGGTGGACTGATTGTAGACGTCGGCCACTCATCAATGTCATAGTCACATGCCCTGCTGGTTCTTATTTTCTTAGAGCCGTAGATTGTTCAGGGAAACGTAAGGATGCTGACTTCCAATTTTCCATTTTGAGAGATGCCATAGAGGAGGTTGGGGCTGCAAATGTGGTGCAGGTGATCACCGATTCAGCACGTGTGTGCAAATCGGCTGGATTGATGGTGGAGGGTACTTACAGGCACATATTTTGGACCCCATGTTGTGTTCATGCATTGAACAATGCATTGAAAGACATAGGGAAGATGGATTGGGTGAAGAAAACGGTGGCAGAAGCTAGAGAAATTCAAATGTTCATTTGCAACCACCACACCTCACTTGCTCTTTTCAGGACATTTTCAAAGAAGGAGTTTCTCAAACCTGTTGATACAAGGTATGCCATTTACTTCATTTTGTTTCACTTTCAATTTGTATTCATAATCTGATTTTGTTTTAAATTTTTATTTTTTAATGAATCATTGAATTAATGAATGTAGATATGCCACCTACTTCATCCTATTGGAGAGGATGCTTGAGGTGCATGAGCCTCTACAACTGATGATGGTCAATGTTGAGTGGACTAGATGGCCTAATGCAAGTTCTACTCAAGGAAAGAGCATCAAACAAAAGATCCTCGATGATGATTGGTGGGCCAATGTGAGGTAAGACATATTAGATGGCTGATTTTCATATTAAATTTCTGATTTTAATATTTTAATTTTATTGTCCAATGTTCCAACTTTTGAAGTTTCTAACATGTCAAATAACTTGTCAACTAATTATTTTGAACTTTTTGTTTGCATTTTGCAGATATATTTGCTCCTTTATCTCGCCCATTGTAGATGTCATTAGATATGCTGATACAGACTCTCCTAGTCTTGGAGAGATATATGAGACATTTGACACTATGCTTGGGAAGATCAGGCAAGTTATTTTGGCAAAGGACCCCACTTTGGATTTATATGAGCAACACATTAGGCCCATTGTGACGCGGAGGTGGAATACAATGAACACCCCGCTTCATATGGCTGCCTTTGCTCTAAATCCAAAATGGTATGCACCAAGGGATGGTAGGGTGCCTCCATGTGATGATCCTGAGGTTTTAGATGGGTTCACACGGGCCATTGAAAAGATTTATCCAGCCGAGCAAGCTTCAATACTTCGGTCACAATTTCTAGACTTTGCTAATCTTAATGGCCCAAACTTGAGCAAACCACAGGCGAGGTTGGATAGAGCTATATTAGCTCAAGGGAACCCTATTGGATGGTGGACCTATCATGGGAGAGATACACCGCAGTTGAAGATACTTGCCACTCGCCTTCTTGCACAGGTTGCTAGTTCCTCTGCTGCAGAGAGGAATTGGTCCACATATGGCTTTATCCACTCTGTCAAGAGGAATAGACTTACCTCTAGACGAGCAGAGAAGCTAGTGGCTGTTCATAGTGCTCTTCGGCTTCAGGATCGACAGACTCCAGAGTATCGACAGACTCCAGCTCTACGGTGGGATATTGATCCCGAGGATGCGGCTCAGATAGATGAGGAGGAGACAGCTGAGGGCTTGGTTGGGGTCCCATTGGTTGAGGAGGAGCATTACGGTGGCAGTGACTCAGAGGATGACTCTGATTTTGATGCAGTTATGAGAGATGATTAGGGGCAGCAGTGCTCTTTGTTTATTTTGTAAATTTGTATTCATTATTGACATACGATATTGTATTTTGATTTTCATAGCAAACTAAAACTTTAAAACTATATGGCAGCAATGTAGCCTTTGGGCATTTTGATATAAGTTTATAAATTATAACTTGGAGGTTGTTTCATGATTTGTGTAACTGTATGTTAATTTTGAATGCGTATTGACTATTGACTCTATTGAGTATTGGCATAATGTTGAACACAAATGTTATATGTTAATGTTCTATAATGTGTATTATGCATGCCTTATTCATATTATCTATTGAATATTTAAAATTTCCCTATATTTTTTAAATTTTCCCTATATTTTTATATAGCCGTCCCCTGCCGTCCCTAATTTTGGCCTCAAAAATCGGAAACTTGGGGACTCGTCCCGCCGTCCCCTGCCGTCCCCGTCCCGGAAACTTGGGGTAACCTTGCGATTTATTTAAATGTTATTTTTAATAATTTAAATTTATTATTAAATATTTAATTATTATTTATTATTATTTACTTAATATTATTTAAATTCAGATTGGTGTTTAGAAACACCGCTATGAGCTTCCCTCCAAAATAACTTAAGTTATTTCAGGGACATTACAGTGTGTAGATATATATATGTGTGTACATATATATAGATACATATATATGTGTGTGTGTGTATGCCTTCTTTCTTGACATGCAAATCACACAAATCAATATAATGATTAACATAAACATAAAATGCGAAGAAGGCCCCCACTCCTACTCTTTATTTCTTTTGTAAACAAACATAATCACAGATAATTTGTAAAAGAAAATAACCCTGATAAAAGCCATTGTTTTGTGTTTTCTGATGCAATGCACATCTTTAAAGAAACATCAAAAATCAAAAAAATCATGAAATCAAACACTGAACTAACATGTACCCTATACTCTCTCAAAATCTCCCCTTTCAGCAGGCAGCAAATTCAGTAACAACCACAGTGAATGGCTGTTCACTGCAGTGATTGTCTGTGTACTCCAGCAATCTCTTTGTTTGTTGTGGTGAATGCTCAATCTCTGCAGAAAACACTATGTTTGCTGTAGTGAATGCCAGCTTACCACAGCATTCGAGCCCTACTACATTCATTAGGTTGATGAATAATGTAGTATGTACTAATCTGGTTGTTGTACATAGGTAGCATTCATCCAAGCAGATTAATGATATCATAGCTTACATAAGTGCAGTTTAGTTTTCAGCAAAATATATGAAGAGCACTCAACACATTTGACTCAAATGTTACAAGTGCCAAGAAAAAACATATTGTTATTAAATAAGTGTGTGAGCTTGCAAAGAAGTGTAAGGCGTATTTGACACGTCATTGGAGGAGAGCTAAGAATTTATCGAGCAAAGATAGGGAAGATATTAATTGGCCAACAACTCCAGCACGACTCAACCAGAGAGATTTACAGGTGTTGCCACTCCAATGTATGCCATAATTGCAGTGAGCAAGTCTTTTACATGGGTAAGAATCCACACTGTGCATTTGACCAGCTCAACCATAAATGCACCAATAGTTGATTTGCCTAGCCTGAAACAGCCGTTCAAGGTAAGCAGGGATGCAAGCAACTATACCATGGGAGAAGTCCTACTGCAAGGAACAAAACCAATAAGTTGACATTCTGACCACCAGGTAATCTTGAATGATCAAAAATATTAAAAATAGAAGCACTTGTTAAAGGAACAAGAAATGCAATCATTACTTGTTAGGCAAGGAAACAATATAAATATTGACCATCAGCCTCTCAAGTAATCGCAAATGCAAACCAACCAAGACATTAAAAATGGATGGATTTCCTTCCACAATCGCCTCTGTTAATAAAATATAAGAAAGGTTTTTCTGACCAATTGGCTCACATATTGTCTTGACAACAACCAATGACAGTATTTACTTTTAGCACAATATCTCAACTGGATCTATTCATAATATACTGCAGATACAGATTTTTGGGAGATGTTTTCACAATTGCAAGGTGCAACTGAGGCAGAGCCTACTAACAGAGAAGATTGCCTCCTGAAAAGAGGACTGCAGCACAAGCTAAAGGAACTTTTTGTGTCAAAAGAACAGAGAAATTGCTGCTTATGACAGTATTGCACTCCAAAGTAGCAAAACATTTTGGTGTGCCGGAGACATTGGCAAATTTTCAAAGGGGTATTTATTGGCCTGTCAAGTGAGAACTTTCTTGCCTCCTTAAAAGACAGTTTTACAAACTAGATAGTTTTTTGTCAAGGGCACAATGAGTGTTTCTCATGACAGAAATTCATAACAAGACATTATGGAGTGACCAAGACATCGTCAACTCTTCAGATGTGTGTATTGGCCTTGTCTGTGAGATACTCTTACCTTCTAAAAGGGCTGTTGTACAAGCTACAGAAACTGTGTACAAAAGGAGCAAATAGAGTGTTGCTCGTGCAAGAAGTTCACAGCTCCAAAGTAAAAGAACATTTCTCTAGTGGCCAAGGCAATGGTACATTTTCATAGGTGTGCTTATTGACCTGTAATGCAAGATGTTTCAATGTTCATAAGGGTTTGTGCTGTGTAGCAGTAACAAACCAAGTAATAGGAAGTTGGACTTGTTTATGCCATTGTCAGTTCCCTCAAGGTTCACCCCTATATGTTGAGAAGTGAAAGCTCAGACACCTATATGCGCCCTTGAAGAAAGAGATGCTTGGAGATTTTGCTAAGTGCTTGAAATTGGATATTCACCTTGTGAAATGCGCCTAGCTTGAAGAGGGGGATAGTAAAATATTTCTAAGTGTTTTGAAACTGGAAGAAGGAACCCCTATATGCGCCCAAGGAAAGCATGAAGTTTGGAAAAGTTTCTAAGGAAAAATGGAAGTAGACACTCCCAAATGCACCCATGATGAATAGGTGGCAAGAAAATTCTCCAAGTCATGAAAATGGAAGATGGCTTTATCAAATGCGCCTATCCTATGCAGGAGGCATGAGAAAATTTCTACGAGTTTGCAAATGGCAGGAGACCTACCTAAATGCACCCCCAAGATATACAAATAATTTCTAAGGCATAGAAAAATAGAAGTACACCCATCAAAATGCGCCCAAGTTAGAAACAAGAAGGAGAAATTTCCAAGGCATGGCATGAGCCCCTTTCATTTGCGCCCAAGGAAGAGATAGGCTAAAAACGCCTACAAAGAAGTTTGATTGTTTTCTAAGTCAGGCAAAGTGACATCTTCAAGTACACCTAGCACAAGGAGAAGTAAGAATAAACTTTGGTGATGAAATATTTTTCAAAGGTTGAAAATAAAAAATTAAATGTACCCCTTCGTCTGTATACACATGGATTCTGCATTTTCGAGGGGAATTTTCTTCTGGTTACTGGATATCTTTAACGAGGAGATGATTTTGAAGTTTTCCACATCTCACTGGACATTTTAAAGTGAGGATTTTCACTAGACGCTCGGATGATAAAATTTTCTAGGTAGACAAAGTAAAAAAATTCTAAGGAATAAAATATGAAAACGCCTAAGTCTATTGAAATGAAAGATAAATTCTATGAGGTGAAATACGCAAGGCACAAAGAATTTGAAGATGAAGTGAAACTTAAACATCAGACTTTCAAGTGTGTCCTCAAGGTGGAGAAATTTCGAAGGCACAAACTCCAAGCACAAGTCTCTAAATGCGCCCACGATGAAAAGTTATGAAGAAGGCAAAAGTTATGCTATGGTGAACTTTATCCAGAGATCAACCTTGGAAATCAGAGCACGGAGATTAGGTAAGTGAAGTGAATTTTTTATTATAAGTGTTATGATGCTCTTCTTTTTATTTCTTTTGCAGGGTGAACACCTAGGCTAAAGCATGATGATTTGAGACAATGGAGTAAATACTCCACGACAACATTACAACCTCGAAAGAAGAAAGTTGCATGATGGAAGAAATGGCTAAGTGTTGGAATAACCTAATATGCACTCAATTCAGAAAGGTAGATGGCGAGGAAGAAATGAGCGAGTCCAAGATAAGAAAATCCTTCACGATCAGGGGTGGAGAAATAATGAAGGCTCGGGCATTGAAGAATTGAAGAATGATGGCTAAGAAGAAGATCATCCTCAAGCACTGAAATGCCCTCAAGACTAAGGAAGAAGTTGAAGCCATGATGATCAGACTCATCCAGTTTGCAGTCAAGAAGAAGAACAAGAACAATGTGAACGCGTCTATGGACAAGAATCTTCTAAAAGGGTGGTGGACATTAATTGCTCATTTATTACTCCACTCTTCTTGGTGGCAGTTTTTAGGGTTAGGGCTTGTGTGGCTCAATCTGGGCCATCCATCTAATTGTAATCTAAGCCATCCATTGGACTTGGCCAGCTATAAAAGGGGCATCCCCCCTCATTTGTACCTCATAAGATTAGCTCAGAGATAGGAAGATAGAGAGACAACTTAGAGATAGCTTAGTATAGATTGATAGTGTAGTTTGAAGGAGGAAAGTTTTTCCTTTGAAAGCTTTGTAAGAAATTGTTGTGAACACTCTCATAATAAAAAGGGTTTTCATTGATGATGATCTAGTCTTTTGTTGTGAGTAGCTAGCAAGGTTTCTTCGTCCTTCTGATTCGAGTAGTAGCTTAAAGTAGAGTAAATTTCATTTCCTGCAAGTAGATAGTAATAATGGAATGTGGTGTTTGATCTAAGCAAGTTTTGCTTATCCATACCACTAGCAGGCTCACTGACGGTATGTTCGCCTTGTGTGGTCAACTGGAAACGTTGTGGACCTAACTTCAATCACAGTTTGAATGATGGTATGCGTCATTGTGATGGTATCTTCATGTCAAGTGGTGGTTTGAATATCTCTAGTCAACTCCCTTGAAGATTGCACCGACACAGTGGAAGCTGTCTGACACGAGGCAAAGTGAAGTCTGGTTGAAGTTTGCTGAAGTTGAGTTCCATATCCCGCACTTAGGATAGAATTTAGACTTTCTAAACCCTACACTCATTTAAATTCCATACAATTTCTAGCTAGTTTAGGAAACAAGAGCTTTATAGACCAAACCTTTCGAACATTCAAATTCCTTTCTCCGTTGTTGAACAATTTTGTAAGTCCCCTTGAAATACCAGCAAATCACAACAGACCAACTAAGTGTACTCCATTGCATTGAAGGAACCTTGCAGTTGAAAGTATGATCTCTCTCGCAATCTTAGCATACAGAATACTTTGATCAAGAGAGAATAGAGTACCCGTTGGACACTTTATTCTACTGTTTGGTGTAGGTCACAAAACTCACATCAACAAGAATTGGATGTTGTGACCCTTTTCACACATCGCCCCATTGCAAATGGGGACCCCCTAATTTTTGCTTTGTTTGGGTCTTTTGGCTTGATTTTGGTTGGTTTTCCTGTTGCCTCTCTATTGTTTTGTCTGTCTTTCCGGGGATGTGCCCGTCTGAATTGAAATTTTGGCTAAGTCTAAGAAATTAGGGTTTGCTTTCTTCATGCCAAGTTGAGGTTGATTCGAGTAAGCAAATTGAAGTCTGAGCTTGACACTGCGTCGAGAACACTTCAAGCAATTTGCCTACGAATTTTGAGCGGACTCTGACCACTTGCTATTTTTAGTAGTCTGGGCTTCGGAAGCTATTTTTAGGTTTTGCATGTGTACTTTTTCAATGCATGTCTGGAGAACCTTTATGGGTTTTTCAAGACCTTCGCGATGATATAATATGCAAGATGAGATGATGACTTTCAGCAATCTTGACTTTGGAGGTTAATTTCAGGGTTTGCATGTTGGAATTTTTAATGCATGTCTGAACATTCTTTGTGGGTTTTTCAGGAGCTTCACAGTGATGTAACATGCAAACCATGATTTGGGCCTTTTAGCAGTGATGTCTTCGAAAGCAAATTTTAGGGTTTGCATGCAAGATTTTTCAATGCATGTCAACATATTCTTTATGGGTTTTTCGAGAGCTACGCAACGAGGTAACATGCGAGACAAGTTGATCACTTTTCAGGGACTTTCTATTTTTAGCTAGTGCTCGCATGTTGACCATTTTTTTGGGTTTTTCTGGGTTTTTTGAGATCTCTTGGGCAGTGTGACATGCAAACTCATCCAACAATTGATTGGTCACTTTTCCAAACATTTACTATTTTTAGCAGAATCACTTCAACAGCCAACCAACACTTCAGTATCACGAACAGAGTGACATGCAACAGAAACAAGGTCAAACGGAGGTCATTCAAGTGACATGCAAGACAGATTAGGGTTTCCAGCTTCGGGGCTCAAAATGAGGGGTAAAACGCCAGAATCTCCGAAAACCAATGTATCCCATTGCGATCAATATCTTTCAAGGAGTCCACTAGTAAAATTTGAACGCAATCTGAGTACTTACTATTTATAGTAAGTCACCTTCAGAAATAGGCTATAAATAGCAAGTCAGCACGAAGCACCGGTGTGAACGGGACAGACCGGTTACGAGGACCCCATGGAGCAAATTTCACGTCAAACAAAGTTGCAGAAGTTCTAAAATCAAGCAGTTACTATATATAGCAGGTCAGCACATGTGAGAGGTGTGAACACAACAGTTACATCATGAAGGTCAAGTTGAGCAGAAATCAGATCTTGAAAATGCTAAAAATCCATGGAAATCACAAGAGCTCCAGAATTTACTAAAAATAGGAAGCTAGGCAAGAGGCATAAAAAAAATTTTAAGAATCTAAAACTTGAAGCCCCAGCCTCCAAATGCGCCCACGGTTTAAGAGGTTGGTGAAAATCTTTCAAAGTCTGAAACTTGAAGCTCACCCACCAGTATGCGCCCATGAAAATTTTCTAAGTTATGAAATGGAGGCAGGCCTAGGAAAATGCGCCCATAGCTAGAAGTTCACCTACCTAAATGCACCCTAGAGAAGAGGCCAGTGGAAAGAAAATGCCTAAGTGTTGGAAACTAGAAGTTCTACCCCCTGAATGCGCCCAAAAGAGAAGTAGGTAGCTTGAGATTTGTCTAAGGCAATGAAACTAGAAGAACAACCTTCTAAATGCGCCTCAGCTGGAGGGAGATGGGAGAAATATTCTAAGGCACTAAAATGAAAGAGGACCACCTCATATGCGCCCAACAAGAAGTTGAAGTTTGAAAATTGCCTAAGGCATCAAAAATGAAAGCACAAGGTTTAAAATGCGCCCCAACCTGGAGTGAAGAGAATGACAAGTGTCTAAGTATTCAAAAATGAAAGTAGAGAGGTGGAAATGCGCCCAAGGTGAAGGGAGAGCTTAAGAATTTTTTTCTAAGTCTGAGAAACTAGAAGTAGCCCACCCCAAATGCGCCCCACTTGAAGAATGAAGTAACAAAATGTTTCTAAGGCAAATAAAGTGAAAGCCCAGCTACCTAAATGCGCCCTAGTGGAGAGTTGGATTTGGATATTTGACTAAGTCATTTAAAATGAAAGCTCAGGGGTGGAATTGCGCCCAAGACAAGAGGACTTGAAAATCTTCTAAGTGATGAAAGTTGAAAGTATGAGGTGCTAAATGCGCCTTAGCTTGGATGAGTTGATAGGAATATTTTCTAAGTGTTCAAAATGGAAGTCCATGGGTCCAAATGCGCCCAAAGTGGAGATAGCATCCTCTGAGTCATGAAATGGAAGTTGGCCTACCTAAATGTGCCCAAGGACAAGGTTGAGCGTGGAAATTTTTCTAAGGCAAGTAAATTGAAAGTAGGGCTAGTGAAACGCGCCCAAGGTGAAA
The DNA here is from genome assembly GCA_007258455.2 of Sequoia sempervirens. NCBI lineage: Eukaryota > Viridiplantae > Streptophyta > Pinopsida > Cupressales > Cupressaceae > Sequoia > Sequoia sempervirens. Next base: position 19,470 of record VDFB02308005.1, on the reverse strand, counting down.
GGGCAGGTTTGGGAATATGCTAAGTGTCAAAAATGAAAGTACAAGGGGTAAAATGCGCCCTTGGATAAGAGGTGACTAAGAAATTGTGCTAAGTATTTGAAAATCGAAGTAGCATACATCAATGCGCCCAAAGGAGAAGTGGGACATGAAATTTTGCTAAGGAAATCAAAATGGAAGCTTGGCCTCCTAAATGCGCCCAACCTTGTAAGTTTCTAAGGATGGAAAAATAGAAGTAGAGGACCTGAAATGCGCCCAAGCCCCGAAGGGAAAAATATTCTAAGGCAGGAGGGAGATGAGTGAGAATACACCCCTCTTATTACGCCCAGGGAGGAGGAAGTTTAAGAAGAGGCCTAAGGCATTGAGTATGAGAACACCAAGGACAATATGAGCCCTAGGACAAGAGGTGAAATACGCTCACAAGGAAGAGATGAAATTTGTCTAAGGCATGAAGAATTTGAAGATGAAGTGAAACTCAAACATCAAGCTTTCAAATGCGCCCTCAAGGTGGAGAAATTTCTAAGGCACAAACTCCAAACACAAGGTTGTAAATGTGCCCTTGAAGAGGACCCTGTGAAATGAACACACAAGTCCCTAAATACGCCCATGATGAAAAGTTATGCTAGAGAAAAATGATGAATTTCATCAGATCTCGAGACCAATTGGACCATGAAGATCAGAACATAGGGATCAGGTAAGTGAAGAGATTTTCTATCATGAAGTGTTTTGATGCTCTTCTTTTTGTTTGTTTTGCAGGATGAACACTGGGACCAAAGCATGATGACTTGAGGTAATGGAACAAATACTCCAGGACAACATTCAGAAGAAGATGAAGCTACATGTTAAATCTCCTCCATGATGTCTCATTTGCGCCCAAGCCATGAAGGAAGATGATGAAAGAAACGGCTAAGTGTTGGATGTTTCTCCACAAAGACCTAGTATGCACCCAACTTAGGGAGATAGGTGGCAAGGAAGAAATGGTCGAGTCCGAGATCCGAGTGAGAAATGAACAAAAGGCGTTGGAGAGTTACAGAATGACAGCTAAGAGGAAAATCATCGTCAAGCAGAAGAATGAGGTTGCAGTCTTGGAATTTCAAGATGAGAATGCGCCTGCCATGCCAAAAGTTGAAGCTGTTTGATCGAGTTTGTAGTCAAAGAAAGAATAGTGGGAACGCGTCTCTGGACGAGAATCTTCTAGAAGGATGGTGGACATTAATTGCTCATTTATTGCCCCACTCTTCTTGGTGGTGATTTTTAGGGTTAGGGTTTATGTGGCTCAATCTGAGCCCTTCATTGTAATTGAATCTGAGTCATCCACTGGATTTGGCCAACTATAAAAGGGGCATCCTCCCCTCATTTGTAATTCATTAGATAAGAATAGAGAGACAACTAGGTGATAGCATAGCATAGAGCATAGTTTGATAGTATAGCGTAGATTGAAGAGGAAGGAAAACTTTCTCATTGAATGTTTTGTAAGAAGTTGTTGTGAACACTCTCATAATAAAAAGAGTTTTCATTGATGATGATTTCATCTTTTGTTGTGAGCAGCTAGCAAGATTTCTTCATCCTTCCGATTCAAGTAGAATCTTAAAGTAGAATAAATTTCATTTCATGCAAGTAGATGCTAGTAGTGGAATGTGGTGTTTGATTCGAGCAAACTTCGTCTATCCATACCACTAGTGTGTTCGCTGATGGTGAATTCGCCTTGTGTGGTCAACTAGAACATTGCGAACTTAACTTCGTTTGTAATTCATATGTTGGTATGCGTCATTGTGACGGTGTCTTCATGTTGAATTATGATCTGAATACCTTTGATTACTCCTCTGAAGATTGCACCGGTTTTGTGGAAGTTGTCTGAAGTGAGGAAAAGCAACGCTTGGTTGAAGTCTGCGAGAATTGATTGCCATGTCCCACGCCTTAGAGTAGATTAGAGCTTTCTTATCCCTGCAACCATTTAAACTCAGTACTTTCTGGTTAGTTTAGGAAACAAGAGCTTTATAGATAAAACCTTTCGAGCATTCAAATTCTCTTCTCCATTGTTGAACAATTTTGTAAGTCCCCTTGAAATACCAGCAAATCACATCGAACCAACTGAAACTATCCACTGCATGAAGGAACCTTGGAGCTGAATGCATGATCTTTCTAGCAATCTTAGCATGCAGGAGATTTTGTTCAAGAGAGGATAGAGTAGCCGTTGGTGAACTTTATTCTGTGTTGGTGCAGTCACAAAAAACACATCAACAGGTCCCAATTCCTTTCACCGAGTAACTAGCATCATCTCCAATAATGACTTGTTCACTAGAATCTCTCTCCACCAAGTTTGTTAAATGCTCCCTAAATCCGGTGATGTGGCGAGAGGCATCACTATCAATCAACCAAGTGTTGGTGTCAGTAGGTACATTGCTTGACAATGCCGAATAGAACAAGTATTCACATGAGTCCTTCTATGGAGAGACTTCATCAACATCTACAATGGTGGCCTGCTGCTTAGGCCTGGTTGGACAATCCTTAGCAAAGTGACCATACTTGTCACATCTAAAGCATTGGACTTTGGAGAGGTCCCTCTTCTTCTTGAATGCGGGAGCACCATCAATTCCTTTATCTCTATTCCTCTTGAAATATCCTTTCTTCCCATCTTTTCCTTTCTTCTTCGAGGATTGAGAGGTGAGAACATGGATGTCTTCATTAGTAGAGCTTTGACCAATTCCTCTAGCAGCCAATCTAGACTCCTCTTGAATGCAATCCGCCCTCAATCGATCAAACTTGGGAAGTTTTGATATTGCATTGATACCTTGAATATAGGACTCCCAAGATGAAGGGAGACCATTAAGAGCAAGCATGGTCAAGTCTTTGTCATCAACCACATGACCAATTGTAGAGAGTTGGTCTCTCAATTCCAAAATCTTCATGAAGTAAGCAATAACAGTTTCTCCTTTCGCCATCTTCACATGATGGAGTTGTTGCTTCAGTGCAAGTGCTTGGCTTGTGTTGTTGATTTTGTACATCTCCTCCAAGGTCTTGAACATTTCTCTTACCGTCTTCAACTTGGAGACAATCAGAACAATATGATCCTTCACGGAATCAACTAACATCTTCTTCGCCTTAATATCTTTCTTCCTCCATTGAACCTTCTCTTCCTCATCTATAGGCTCGGGGACTTTGCTCTCCACAAACTCAGCCAATTCATTTTCCTCCAAGGTGAGCATAATTTTGAATCTCCATGATGTGAAATTTGATGCTCCCTCAAGTCTATCCTCAATCTTAGGACTGTTCACCATCTTGACGAAGAGATAGGAGTAATCAACAATGAGGGAGAGAATAAAGAGTATTGTTGTAATACAAAATCTGATCAAGATCTTCTTCAAACCCACTCTGATACCATGTTAGTTTTATGATCAGATGTAATGCACAGAAAATTAATTCAAAAATAACACAATGACACAGCAGATACCCTGGGAAAACCCTCCACTTGAGGGAGAAAAACCCAGCAACAATATATCCCTTATATATTGAATCACAAAGAGAAACTCCTTTACAATAGAGGCCGATAATGGCCAAGAATATGCACCACAAACTGATGCAATCTCAGATATAATCAGATATAACTCGCTGAAGATGAATCTCAGCCTTCAACAATATTGAACTGCTCTTGTATATGAACTCGATCTGCCTTGTAGATGAACTCGCACTTGAGGTGAATAAGAATGTAATGAATCGATGATAAAACAATGAGACATCACCAAGTATATATACAATGTGATGGAGGAAGACGTGACCTTTCAAAACCAATAAGTCGGCCACCAAAGAATGTCTCTTGAAAATCGCGTCCCAAAGAAGCATGAGGTCGGCCTCATTAAAATACAACTCTTCATTAAATTGTGCCTCTTCATAATTAAATATAATTAATATTGATCATGCCTCTTCATCAAAACGATGGCACTATAAAATAAATAGCTTTTGCTATTATTTAATTTATCAAATCGGCTGGAAGTAGTGACCAATGCTGCATGAACATCAACACATACATATCTTTAAGCCTTCCATGTTAGATATAGGAGATACAAGGCCAATGTTCCTTCACTTCAAGATTTGACCACTTGTGCACAAAAAGTGTTGATGACATGGTATTGTAGTGTAAGATGAGAACAACCACTAAAGGAAAGAAAAACTATTGACAAGTAGACTAGAAGATACTATTCTTTTCATAAAATTTCAGCACAAACTTAGAGTTGTCTCCATTTTAGTCATGAAGGGGGGTACTGGATTCTATATAACATTAGACTATACTTTGTACTTAGGCATTTAGTGCTTATGTTATAATTTGATAATCATGATAGTTATGTCTAAAACATAACTTACAATGTAACTTCCCCATTCAATAATATATAAAAGCTTACACACTTTTAAGTGTCTGCCATCCAATTCTCTCAAACTCCATGTATTCATTCTTCCAACACTGATATTGAATGCTTATGATTTTGTGAGATTTGTGAACTAATCCTCATAAAATTCCATTTATGATACTGAATACCTGTAAACGTGATCTCTCCAATGTCAAGTTCTTAACAAAGTGAAGCTTATAGAGATCACAACTTTTACATACTTTTGGATGTAATTTACAAGCCTATCTCTTCATCTTAACATTGATTACAACTAAGGATTTAGTAAAGGATGTGACTCCCTTTCGTTCTATAGAATTAAAGATTTTAGAAGTATTTTTTTATTAGAACTCCCACAAAGATGCATCTATTTGACATACATTAAAACCATTGTTTTTTTGGGTTCAATATTTGGGGTACAAACTTGGGATCTACTAACTAGATTTGAACTATATTGCACCAGCATCAAATCTATTCAGAAGGACAGCTCACTGGCAGACTGTCCAACCTTAGTTTGTTTCCCAACCTCTCCATCTTGAATGTGTATCCAGACTTGTTTTCTACCTTCACAAGCTTATATCTATTGGTCAAGCATTGAGTCACCCAAGATGTGCATTCACTCCATTTAAATCAGCTGCTTTTTGAGTTCCTTCAGACAATGGCAACGTTAATCTCAAAGACTGATCATCTTCTCTAGTCTATCATTCACTATTTTAAAGACATTATATGCCACCATCAAAGAAAAATTTGGGAATTAATCATCGGTGATTGTGATTGATCATTTTACAGATTAATCATTGTAGTAGATAGTAAGGACTTGCAGAATATGTGTTTCTTCTGCTGCAGCTTCTTCAATGAAAAGTTCACTGGTTTTACAAGACTAGTAGGTTCCTACTGGATGGCGGCAATGGTTGGTAGGGGAGTGTCTTTGAGAACTCTTACAGTAAGATCAGGTTCAACTCTCTCTTTTATTTTAAAATGTGATATATAAGGTTAATCCTTTCTAGAAACAAAGAAAAAATCTTACAGCAGTCATGCATTGGAAATTACAATATACCTTATGAAAGGAAGGGCAGGGTCTGCACATCTTGTTCCTGAAGGAAGCCTTTCAGCTGAATTTGTCAATGCATTTGCAAGACCACTCTGACCAGCAGGAGTTATAAGTGGATAGTGGGATCTAAGCAGCCTAGCTGCTGCACTCCATGCAGCTAGAGGATCAGCAGCACGCACAGCAGACAGCAGTATTTCTCTCAAGACAACCATCTGCAATGTGCTCCATTGACTTTCAAACAACGAAGCTATTGATTGTGCTTGCAATCTGCCTCCATCAGAAGCTGATTGGACTTCCTTTCATGCATTAAAGAAAATGGAACTAAAAAATCAGATTTCATTATTAGAATAACCAACAAGTACTAACAATAAGCAACTAATAAACTCTATGAATTTAATGCATGTCCTATTGTTTCAAATCCTTTTATGATCATGTGAAGTTGTCCAGTTTTGTATATGTAAGCACAAGCCACCATCAAACATCTCAACATAAAATGAAAAGTAAATGAACAGCAATATATCATTTAAACTGGAGCAAACTATATATTCTATATTAATAATCTACTTGTCTGGTATAAAATATTTTCTTAAATATGTAGACAGTTATGCTAATTCCTCTCACACTCACTTTTGATATCATATTAAAAAGAGCAAACACACAATCTAAATTGATTCACAAATGAGTATGAACAAGAATAGAATAGATTCTACTAAAAAGTAACTTTCAGAAGACTAAATGAAAATAAATTTCATGCTGCAGAATTATGAGTAATAATGGTTCGAGCTGATCCCTGGCAAGCATCTAAAACATGAAGCTTGTACCTATTTTATAACGTTGTTTGTTTAGAGCATTAAGAATTCAATAACAGCCTATATTTATACTGTCCAATCCAAAACAGAATGAATATGAAGTTGAAGGGCTAAAGTCTACCAACCTAGAATTACAATGAAATTAATTGTGTCAAATTTAAAATGATTTCCAGCTTTCAATTCATATAGATACATAGAATATGTGGATTTTATTGCTTTTATCTGGTTGGGATTGCTATCAAAAAGAGAATAATAGCCACATTAAACATTCAATATTTCAGGGAGCAAGCTTGTTAATGCAACCATTCAGATCATGTCTAGGAACACAGCTAGAGAGCATTATGAAGCTAATGGTGGTCAGGAAAAATAGCACATGTGCAAAAGGTTAGGGGGATAGATACCACTAGATTGTCACAATAAATAGCACCTCTACAATACAATATCCACAAGAAACTTCATAATGATCTTCAGACAGACATCAACCACCAAACAAATAGGACAAAAACAATCCCAAAAATACTTTAATATAAGAACATAAATGGCATTCACGTGCATAGCAGCAAAAATCGGTTGGGAAAAAAATAGGCAAACCAAAAGTTCGCAATTTTTTGAAAAAGTAATGAAAAAATCAGGAAAAACTCGCACTTGAAAAAAAATGTAAAAAATAGTAGAAAAAGAGACAAATGCTACTCTTTTTTTGAAATTCAAGGTCATTTCCATAGCATAGAGATATAGAGAGCAAATAAAATAGAGATTTTAACCCATGAATTATAGAAAGCTTGCATGTTGTTTATCAAGTTTATGTTTGTTGAGCTTAAAGGCATCTGTTTCTTGCTTAGGTTGTGAACTAAAGATCGTTTGGAGCACCTCATACAATAGAGTAGTGTATATGTGAGATATGGAATCAATTGTAATGTAAAATCTTTGCAGAAATGACAACTGAAAAAAGTGGAAAAGGCTAGCTTATGAAGGAGTCATAAATGATACAAGTGACCAAAAGCTTTGAGAAGGCAATGACATGAATGAAATAAAGTGGAGGATGAAAAAGTGTGATAAAATAAAGGATTGGCTAGGGGTTAAAATCTTAGGCAGATACTCTTTAAAGCTGTGCAAGCTTGAAATCAGAGACAGTACATTACCAGTCCAAGAGAATGGTTAAAATCTTAGGCAGATACTCTTTAAAGCTGTGCAAGCTTGCAATCACAGAATGGAGTCTGAATTCAGGGTAATGCACTGTCTCTGATTTCAAGCTTGCAAAATGATGTCTTTGAATTACAGACATAATCTGCATGCTTTACATAAAAATGGGTGCAGGATTGAAATCTTTCAAGAGCTATTTTATAAGTTTTGAACATGAAATGAAATTATTTTTAATATTCTCTATGTAAAGTAAAGTTCCTACAGGTTGTAGATTTAGTATTAGACATTTACATACTTTCATTTCATTGCTGCAGTCATCATCAATGAGGAACCTCATCGTTTTTCATTTTGGAATAGTACAACCTTGGACATTTTGCAAGAGTTAGCTAAAAAACTAGACCAAAACATGACAACCCTGCAACCTGATAGGGGGAAGACTATAACTGATTTGACTTGACATTTAAATCATAGAAGAATCCCTTGCTTTATTTTACTGTGGTTTACTTTATTTTAGGCGTATTGACAAGACTGCAAGCTTAAAGTTCAAAGCAGAAAGGAACCTATTCACATGTGTAAGTAGGGCAGACTGTAGAGTCAACGGTGATCACCCTTAACTTATCACAACCCTAATTTATAGCAGAAAACGCACCAAAATTAGAGTTTTTAGCAATTTATGGCAATTTTTTCACGATTTTAACGCGATAAAAGTCACGAATTTCAACAATTTTTTGCCAGTCAACAGTCTGCAAAAAATCCCGAAAAAAATCGGGGAAAAAATCGGCAAGCCTGAGGATTTTTTCAAGATTTTTGCTTCTATGTGCACATGTACCCTCATTGAAATCTCACAAGTACATAGACCTGCCATTGAGGATATCACAAATGCACCATACAACTTGTATCTTCAAATATAGACTATGCCTTACAAGCCTTCTAATGTTCATAAAGCTTGCACTATTGCACCTCATAACTTTAGTGAACCCATTTGCTACAGCCTATGCCTTACACAACCAACACAAATCTCTCTATCTTCCAACATTGTGGATAACAGCACCTTTCTGAAATCTTTCCCCACATATTATAGGCCACTACACCTAACTATGCCACTTTGACACCCATAAGCTAAGTTGTCAGTTCCGGTATTGGTTCGGGGGTTTCGTTCGCTGGTTCGGGGGTTTCGTTCCCCAGTTCGGCTAAAATTTTTCGGGGGTGGGTTTGGATCGCTTTGGGTTCATTAGTACATAAAACATGTAAAAATTAAATATCACATAACATCATATAAACAACAAAACCACAATAAACTTGAATGTCATTTAAAACATGCATGATAAATATTCATCGTTGAAACTTGAATTGTGGTAGCTTGATATACAGAGTCTACTGATGCCAGGGTTCAATTTGTATGATTTTGAAAAAAGAAGCCAATTGAGTACAGTTATCAGCATTCTTCAGAAATCATAAGAATTTGTTACATTGGTCTTGAGAGTGGTAGCTTAATATAGCTCAACAATACAAAATCTGGTTTACCTATGCAGTGTAACAGTTGCATAAGCAGATTTTCCTTTGAAAGAACCAAAGGGTGACTACACAATTGAAGTGTATAAACACATATCTTTTTGTAATATCAAGGATACTTTTTGAATCTTCCATGCATTGCTAATCTAAAACGAAAGGTCTTTTGCCTAATCTGTATACAGCCATGCTTTTGATATTGTCAAAAAGAGCAAAACTTCCCTAATGATGCAAAGGCATGCCCAAGTAGTTCTAACTCTCCACATGAGAGAAGAGAGATGTTGGAGAGTACACCAAGTCAGTGAGAACAAAAGTGTAACGTGTTTTAGTTTGTAGTATTCCTCTGGTTCTCTACAGATGTATGATAAATTCTCAGTTCAATAATGCAAAACGAATTTTGAAAAAAGAAAGTTGTGTCATAGTCCGCTTTCAATCCAACAAGCAAAAATGAAAGCTCAGCCTCTTGGAATGAAAATGCTTGTTTGCAAAACAAATGAATAAGAATGAGGTAGTTAAGGTGTTTACAATGATTTAGGGTTCCCTTGGGCGTGGGTCAAAGTCAAACTCCATAAAACATTAAAAAAATGCTCAAAAAAACACTTTTTGGATGCCTAGGCGTGTGGATTTTGTCTTGGTTCGCCTGGGTTTTGTCTGCGTTCTGCCCGGGTTCTCTTGGGTTATGCCTGGGCAAATCAAACCCAAAAATGAAGGATCCTAGCCGAACCCACAGGCGAACCGAACCAGGATCCGAGCCACGATCTGAACTAGGAGCGAACCAAGACCCGAACTAGGGGTTCCAGAGGCGAACCCAGTAAGCCCATAAGTATAAATAGCTATTACAACAAATGCAGATACTGCAGTCCAACTTCAGAGTAACATGGTCCGCCCCATGGGGTCCTCTAAGAACTGCTTCTCCATGGAGAAAAACTAAGAATGTATATCAAATATTTCAGATTGTCTAATTGGTTCATCAAGGGTTCCTCTGTTGGGTGCTTACATAATCAGTTTTGCTTTGTAGAGATACAATTCTTAGAGGATGTTGTAGACGGCCATGTTAATAAATAATTATATTGTAATCGACCATACTAATTAAATAATTGTTGTAGTCGGTCATACTGGGAATAGATAATAATAGTTTAAATAATACATGCACAGTTTAAAGTAAAAGTTGGATTAGTTGTCGAGCAGGTAGTTAGGAAGAGTTGTCGACGGTTGGTATCCCAACCAACCTCAGCCATCTATATATGTATCTTGTCATTTGTAGTCGGACAGGGTCAATTGCTATGTATTGTTGAGATACTTCATGAAATCAATCAATCCATTGTGCTGTGCAATTACTCTTACGATTGTTTTGTGATTCAAATGTGATTCATATTCTAGTACGTGCAGTATGTTTGTGAATTATTCTCGTTTACTCCCGTAGTACGTTGAACACTACCTAGTGAGTAAACATTTGGAGCCGTTGCCTGAGCGGACTAGGGAATCACTCGTCATGGCAGCGTAATGGGTCTCCCGACAGATGAACCCGTGAATAGCAATGAAGAAAGGGAAGACCTATTGACTAAAGATTTTATCAATCTGTGGAAGATATCATTACGAGATCACGTACGTAGGGAATCCCGCAGACGAGAGATCCCTAAGGAAGTTATTTGGGATAGGTTGGAAGTGAACGACAAGGTGAATCACCTCCTAAATCGTATGCCCAGATTGCTGGCCCATCATTTCATTATTTTGCAAGACTTGCGAGAAGAAGAGGATCAGGAACACCAAAGGCAACAAATACTGCAACGTTACAAGGAGAGAACCAAACGAGAAGAAAAGGAACGTGACACAAGCCGGAGACGTACGTCCGCTAGTCAACAATGATTGCCTAAATAAATTTTAATGCCCATATGGCCGAACAAAGACAAGAACCAAGTACCTAGCGGGCACAAGACTCAGGAGGAGAAGGTTCGGTGATCACTCAAGCTGCAAGAACAAGAAAACCGGCGAAGAAGACTGCAGAAAGTTGGTAAGGAATTTGATGAGGATCTAATTGAAATAAACCAGAGTATTAAAAGAACACATGAGAATCTGAAGAGAATAGACACAACTATTGGACAGGCACATCAAAGTCTGGTTGAAGGGAGGGACGAAGGATCCTTTGGCACTCCGTATGTAGGATGGTATAAAATTTGTGAAAACAACCGATCGATCGTCGCTTCAGATTTCAGGATCGAGATCAAAATCGACATCAAATCAAGTCAGGAGATCACCAGTCTAATCGGGTCCAATACACAAGGAGGACAGTTGGGAAAAATGGTAACTCCCAAGCGGCAGAAGCTACCGAAGTTTATGGGGAATGGGTCAAAAGACACAGTACGACATTGTAAAACATGTGAAACCATCTGGATAGCAAGCAGACAGGATGATCCGGATCAGTGGCTCAAAGCATTTCCAGCGACACTCAGAGATAGTGCCATTGACTAGTACTCTGAATTAGATCAAGCACACAAAGCTACATGGAGATTATTGAAGCAAGCATTTCAAGAGGAGTTCAAACTCCTGCGGGATGATAGCGAGATTGTTGCGGAGATATACAATACCAAGCAATGAAAGCACGAGCGTGTGCGGACCTACAACCGAAGACTCAAAGATTTGCAGGGGAAATTGGAGGCACAATCGGTCGACGGTTTGAAGAAAAGATGGTTCATCGAGGGCTTGCTTCCGTCATTAAGAAAGAAAATGAAAGTCGTACCTCCTACGTCGTACGCCGAAGCATACAATCGAGCAATGGACATAGAAAGTGAAAATAAAACATCTTCCCGAGAGAAAAAGAAGACAGACAAGGAGGAGAGTCTGGACGACAGCGACGGTGAATCCAAGACCATACAAGCACTCAGAAAAGATATGATGCGAATGATGAAAGAATTGAAGGCTGACAAAGAGAGCGCGAGGGAAGCCCGAGAACTGTGGTGTACAGAGTGGAATGGGGAAGGTCACATAAAAGCGAACTGTCCAAAGAAGATGTTCTGCGATATCTGCCAAGTTATGGGACATTCCATCAAGTAATGCCCATACAATTTGAGAGCAAGGGGTATGCAAGTACTCTTCACTCAAGGAGAGCCCTCAACACCGCCAAACGCACCACTGAAGCCTCGGTACAATAGCAATGCATCCCCTGGAGGTTACCGAAGCAAAAGAATTCTGAGAAACCTGATACAATACGAAGCAAAAGGGAGGCCCATGATCCAATGCAGGAAGTGCAACGAATGGGGCCACTTTGCTAGGGACTGCCAGAACGGTCAAGGTTCAGGAGGGAGATTGTGTAAGTGGTGTGGACCAGGCGATCATGAAGATAACGAATGCCCTAAGCAAAAGGGTATCCACATGCTAGAAGTAGAGGAACAAGAGGTACTGGCGATCACCAGAGCACAAGCAAAAAGGCCACGTGCCGGATCCGCGTCACGAAGAAACAAGGATGAAGGAAGCAAAGCGGGAATTAGGCTGGCGTGGCGAAGGGAAAACAAAGTACCTCACGGAGAAGCTAGGAACCTCTTTCGGCGGTCGGTGAGGAAACCAACATCATCACGGAATACATAAAACCACCATCACCGTCAAAGTAAGCGACCTTCTCCAAACTATGCATAATTGGGATGGCGATCACAAAATAATAGTGGGGGGGATGGCAAACAGCAGAGTGATTGGAGGAGCGAAGGCAGAATTGATACGGGAACCGCCACTTGGTATGGTGAACAAACAATCAACCGATTATTGATCCCACGGCGAACGCCGAGATGCCGGTCGTGCATATGGAATCCCGGAGAATATGCGACAAAATACCTATCATCGATGGAGGGTCGAGTCAGCATTACTACTCGGAGCACATGGAAGAGTCTTGGGAAGCCTACACTTTCGACGTAACATTCAAGCGGTTGGTATTTGATCAACTTTATGAGTATCAAAGCGGTTAGAATGGCCCGATGGCCTTGAAGGTGTGTCCGAGGGACACAGGTTTTAAATTTTGTCGTCATCCCATTACAGAGGAAAGCGTCACGATGCACTACTTGGGAGAGGGATGGTTGATAGTCCATGAGAAAATCATAGTGGAAAGAGGAACACCTCTCAATGTCCGGGAACAATAGGCGGAAAGTATGTCATCAACGAAGAACGAGGCGTGGAAACAAAGATTGCTCCCTCCCGGGATTCGGATGGAAATTGGTTTGGGTAGACGAAGGAAACTATGGAACCGAACATCGAAGAAGCGTGCGCGAACTCAATTTAAATTCCGGAGACGGTTCTCGCTAAGCGGCGGCTGTGGCAAATGGAAGACTGAAGTGTTCCAGGGGTGTAACATGCACAAAATTGGGGGAAATCAGGAAGAGAAACAAAGGAAACGCCAGTGAACCACTTCCAGCCAAAGTATAGAAATCAAAATGTCGGATGTCGACTCGGGTCGATAATCAGATGCGTCATCGAATAAAGAAACTCCGTCGAATAAACATCGATCATCAAATCCACGTCCAATCAAAAATCCCGTGAAGTCTCCATCAAAGTCGCATCAAAATCGCGTCAAAATCCATCAGGGAAAATTCATCATCGGTACGACCTAAACCTATTGAGGATGCTCCATATAAGTCAATAAGTGCACCATCAGTCAGTACTCAAAACACATCAAAGAGGAATCGACAAAAGCAGAAGGGAACAAGTCTGAAAGCCATACGAGTGAAGGTGGAAGCCGTACGCAGTAAGAGGAAGAAGTTTGTACACTAGGCACAAAGAGAGGCCATACGGTGGATAGGAAGGGCGTACGTCTTGAAGGACGTACCACAAAGTTCTGTACGTATTTGCCACTTGAAGAAATTTGTACGCTCTAGAAAGAGGAAGTTCGTACGACTACAGTTGAAGAAACCCGTACGGTTACATTTGAAGGAATCTGTATGCTTGCAATAGGCCGTACGCACACAGACAAAGCAAGAGGCCGTACGCACAAGGAAGCAGGTCGTACGGTGTGGGGAAAGACAAGTCGTATGCATAAGGAAGAGAGTCGTAAGCACAAGGGAGAAGGCTGTACGATCTAAGGCAGACCGTGTTTGTAAAAGGTAGACCATACCAAGCATCGACCTGGAGAAAGTAAAGTCTTAAGAAAAACAATGCAAAATCTGTATTTTTCAGCTTCGTCAGCACTATTCGGAACCTATGGAAAAATCATGAAAATAAGGCGTGCAATGCAGTTTTGAGTGGTTTCAGAAGTGTTAAATTGGTCTTGGCGTTGCCCCCGGACCCCGCGAGGGGTGCTGCCCCTCGACCCCGCTAGGGGCGCTGCCCCTAGACCCCCGCAAGGGGCGCTGCATAATAAAAGAGGTACGAATTTCATGAAAAACTCTCGTAAATTAGTATAGTTGCATTTTTTCACCTAATGTTAAAAACTTTATATGATTTTTAAAACATTTTTATAAACAAAAAAGTTTCAATTACCTAATTTCGCCCTTAAGTGATAAAATTGTGACAATATTGTGCACCCCCAAACCCTACAAGGGGTGTTGCCCCTTGACCCCACTGGGCCATCGCCCCAAAACCTCCATGAGAAGCGCTGCCCCTAAACCCTTGTGAGGGGCACTAACCCTCAACCCCATTGGGGTCACCACTCCCAAATCCCCACTAGTTATTGGGACCACTTGTCACATAAGAAATTCCATTGATCAAAACATGTGTGGAGCATACTAAGAATATTTGTAAATACATGTACAATCATACTTGGGTCTTCAACCTAATGAGGAGATTCACAAACAAGAAGGAATTGGCTCATCCTAAAATAACCATCTTTGTAACAAATTTTATAATGTAGCAATTTGTGCATTGATCAAAGGTCGCTTTGAGGCATATGTGTTTTAGTCAGAAATGGTCTACATCATCATATGCTAAGACCAGTGTCGAGGTATACGTGGTTGATTGGACTTTTGATGAGCACTTTGGTTGCCGGCCAAAGAGATCATAGAGGTAAATTTCTCTTATATTTTTGTCCACATTTATATTTCATTTGCTTACTTTTGTTCACATTTATGTTAATATTTCACACTAATTGTAGTCCACATAAAATTTAATTGTTCTCCTTTGAGTTGCTAATGGGGTGAAGGTAACAATGGGCTACATATACAAGGGCATGGATAGGGCAAAGGAGGACATTAGATCCATTTATGCTAGGGTTGAGGACAAGTATCATCCCATTTGG
The DNA here is from genome assembly GCA_007258455.2 of Sequoia sempervirens. Taxonomy (NCBI): domain Eukaryota; kingdom Viridiplantae; phylum Streptophyta; class Pinopsida; order Cupressales; family Cupressaceae; genus Sequoia; species Sequoia sempervirens. The sequence goes on along the minus strand of VDFB02308005.1, from coordinate 4,374 downwards.
GGCATCATTCATCAATGATGTCACCTTCAATTTCAATAAATATTACATGCAGCTACCTATTTTCTCAATCTGGCATTTTCCAATTCTGCCAATATTTAAAGGCCAATGAGGAGGGCCTAAGTGTTCTCTTCACAGTCATTGAGCGGATGACACCTAATCCTCAAATTGGAGTGTAAATAATCACTAAGATTGAGATCTTCAAACTAGCACAAAGAGACCACTTCGCACAAGAGATATGCAAGGCAACTTGGATGACTTTTGCAGCCAGGTAAAAATAAGTTAAGGGCATAATTTAAATATATATATATTCATGTTAATTATGAGACTCAAAGTTAAACAATTAAATAGTTTTTTTCTTCTTATTGCAGATGCATGGTGGGAAAGGTGTCATTCTATGTGTAGCATCGTAAATTGTCACCCCTGACAATTTCACACTACATGGACACCCTATTTTGCCTACAACATTAATTATATTGATAATTTATACGTTTCAAGGCCAGATTGATAAAACATATTAAAACCCTTGACATATTGACAAATTTAGGTAAAAAGCACCTAGTTTAGGGTGTGGGTGCCCTTGACCTTAAAGGTGACCTATTTCTAATTTGATGTTTTGGTGTCAGTCTTTAGAGATTTAAAAAGATACCAAGTTGGCCTATAATCAAAAATATCAATCGGGATGCATATATAAACAAGTCGGCCTATAATCAAAAATATCAATGGGGATGCATATATAAACAAGTTTCATTCTCATTTGAACATTAGAAAAAACAAGGAAATTATGAAGAAGAAGCTATTATGATGCACTTATTGTGAAGATGTATTGAGTTATCCTTTGCATGCTAGCTACAATGATCTATTGTGTTTTGTGGACTAACCTCTTGCAAGTCTTCAAGCAATTCAACCATCCATCAATCAACTTTTGTGGCAACTTATAGTGTGGACATCACTTGGACAAGAGATTTAATACCAAGGTCACATTACCATTTATCATTTGATTTCAATCAATTATTGTTATTTGGCCTCTGCTCGACCTAGGGTAAGCCCTCTTGATCATCATCATTTGCTATACGTGGAGGTGGGAAAACCAAAACGGGGTTTGACTTAGGCATGCCTCTATACAGCACAAACTTTCCCCCTCTTTTCATGTGTGCAGGTCAAATTTGAAGGTTTCATCAACAAGCAACTCCAGGAAACATAGAGCAAATTGTAATAAATCATCAAAGTTCCGAAGATCCCGAAAAAGTTGACTCTCTAGTCTAAGGCGCCCACACCCCTGTCCCTGCAATTTAAGCTCAACTTTCAATCACAAGTTCCTCTTTGTCATCATTTTACAAATCTCGGTTTGTTCCATCAATTTCCATTTTCCTTTGTGCAATAAATTACATTTTCAGATCTAGGGTTTATGTTGATTAATCTTATTAAAACACACATTAAAATTCTCCTTTGTGCAACTCAAAAGGACCAAACATTAGGAGATTGGCTCTCCATTGTGGCAGCAAGCCAATCATCAACCCTAGTTGTTTTGTGTTTGAATGTGAAATCAAAGAAAAAGAAGTTGATCCTAGTTATCTACTTGTTGGATCTAGGATCCCTTTTTCCACTTTACACTATGGTTTCAAATCTTCAAAGGATTGCAACTCATGTCTTGAGCTAACAATGCAACACTTCAAGATGCAAGCACAATTGGAGTATGATTCAACACAAGCACTTCAAGAAGTGCAATAGGTTGGTAGTATAAAAGTTGAATGATCTTGTTTATGTTCATTACAACCTTCACCTCCATTACAAACAAATCTTGAATATTGATTTATCTCCCATCAATCTAGAGGAGGTTGATCAATGGTGAGATTGGAACACCAAGGTTAAAGATCCCATCTTCAACAATTAGGACCTTGCATGGGTTGATCAAGTGGATCAAGAGGCATAAGCAATAGCCATGGCAAAGGAGGATAGAGCATTAAAAGACCCCCTTAGATGTTGTTGTTGAGACACAAGAAAATATCATGGCTGCATTATCATCAAGGGCCTATCTTAGATGCCAACACAAGACTTGTTGTGATGTTGGGACAAGTGATATAGGCTCCTCTAAGCCATAGACTTGACCTATCTTAGACACCAACACAAGACTTGTTGTGATGTTGGGACAAGTGAAGTAGGCTCCTCTAAGCCATAGACTTACAATTTTAGCTTTGATATTTGTTTTGATGCCATGCATTTCTTAATCCATGATTTTCACATGTGTTTGACAAAAATTATAATTTTTATATTTAACAATGTTGTTTCCCTTAGCTGAAATCTGATTTTATACTCAAATGATCAATGTACACTTGTCAATGTGATCAAAGTAGCTTCTATTAGATAAGTTTATTTATTAGAGTGTGCATGAAACATTTTTAAATCCTTGTACCTCCATGGAGCGCGTGGGCGGGAAGAGGAGCGGAGCAAGAGGTCTGAATTCCTCTGATGGCAATGGTGATGGAGGGACAGATTCGGATGAGGACGATGCAGATTTCTGGCCATCTGGGATAGTGCGGGCTTCTTTGTCTTCAGTGGTTGCTGGGGGTCGGTTGTGCTTGGTCAGCTTTGGGGCTGTTCCTTTTTTGTGGCCATCTAATGCTTTTTCTAGGCGGTGGGTGGGCGCGGCTGAGGCTTGGCCTTTCGTTTGGTGTTGTTTCCTTCTCCCTGTTGGAGCAAAAGCTTTCGTTGCTGGGTATGCGGCACTTTCCTGTGTGGATTCTCCTGTTCGGGACTCGATTGGGTGTCTTGGCGTCTGTTGTCCTGTGGCCTTTGGTTTCTCAGCGATGCTTTGCCAATGGAGGCTAGTGTGGCTTCTGATTTCGAAGTTGGAGAGCAGGAGCAGCAAGTGTGGTTTTTTGAATTCGGCAAAAGGCATGGAGGATGGAGACTCCGAAGTGGATTATGGTGTTGAATGGCTGGCACTCAAGCTTGAGGCATCCTTTTTCTATGGAGCTCAATGCTTTGGACGGGTTTGTGGTTGCCACAGTCATCTTTCTCTTGGAGCCTTTTGCTTTCTTATGGCTTTGCGATGGTTGCTCTGGCGGGAAGAGTTGCAATGGTGGTTTGTTTTCTTTTGGAGAAGCTTTTGCAGGTGAGTCAACTTTTGTTGAGGTCGATGGGCTTTTGTGGCTCACAGTGGATGTTTTCTCTTTGCAGTCTTCTTTGTGTTGTGTGGGTGTTATTTTTTGCGATGCCTCTGTTCTAGTCTTTTGGTAGTCGTTGGGAGGAGCAGTTGCTTCTTCTTCTCTGTCCCCTTTGGGCTTCTGTGTGTGTTTTCAAGGGTTCCCTTCCGGTTGCAGTGGCTCTTGGTGGTTGGCTTCTTTTGCCTTGTTATGTGCGGTTGTTGGCTCGTTGGGTAGCCATGTTGGTGATGGGAGTTTGTTCCTTGGTGCTGCTTTAAGGCTGCCCCTTTGTGCTGTCGAGGATGCTCTTGTTCCTTTGGAGGTTCGTTGGGAATGTTGTGTTTCCCTTTTCTCTCTAGGATGCGGTGATTCTCTTTCATGGGATGCCTTTGTTTCTGAGTTTTGGTGGTGTTTGGAGGGAGCAGTTGTTTCTCCTTCCATGTTGGGCTTGTGCGTCCCTTGTTGAGGGCTCTCTTTGGTTTCTTCTCTGTTTCTCCCCTAGATGTTGGGAGAGGGTGGTTTTGTCCTTGTTTATCCATTGCTGGGGGTTGTCTTGACTGGTGGTTTGGGAGGAGGGTCTGGACTGTTTCCTTCTTTCCAGATTTGTCAGTATTGCTTTTTTGGGAACCTCTTTTGGGCTCTTTGGTTTGTTCCTTTGGTGGGGGAGGTGTGCGTCCAGCGGAAGAAGCTATTAATCTCTTGTTTTATGGCTCAGCTTTTGCCGGTGCTATTGGTGTTGCTTCTAGTTTCGTTTCTTATCATGCCAAAGGATGTTGCCCTTTCTTCTGGAGCTTTTGCTTCCTTCCCAATCTTTCAGCCGTAGTCTTCTATGGAGGTGGAGACTGCTCCTATTGAGGAGCTGGTTGGAAGTTTCTTCTTCGTGCTCCTATTGAGGTGGAGCGTGGGTGGGCAGGAGGGTGAGGTTTCTAGCGGTAAGGGTTTTTATTGCATCCTCTCCAATAGAGGGGAGCTCTCTCATAGTGAGGTTGAGATAAAGTTGGTGTTTCAAGATGTTTGGTGTTATAAGATGACAGACGGGTGTTGTAGGAATGCTGCTATTTTACAGTATTCAATTGTTGGGTTGATTGTTGCCTGGATGAATTAGGCAGTTTGCGAGTTAGCTGAGGGCAGTTGTTGGATTGCTGATGCTTTGCAATATTTTGTTGATTTATTTAGGCTGATTGTTGCCTGGATGAATTAGATTGTTAAGGGTTCAAGGTCCCTATTAAAA